>PISX010000169.1:117656-235156 GCA_004024625.1 Mellivora capensis
CTTTAATTGATTGATTAATTAATTTTAGAATATATATTATTTTTTATAACATAATAATTAATTAATTATTCTGCTTACCCAGGTCAGCCTCATCTTCTCAATGATATGGAACCACTGTCATTTATATGCGGGAGAAGGCAAGATGGGCAAGAGACATTCATATATAAGTATTCATCTATGGGTAAATTATTGTTCTTAGAGTCAGTATCTAATAGCAGGAAAACACATGAATATAAAATGTCTCAGGTGAGAATATTCAGTGCTGTTGGAAAATCCACCTAAATAAAGGGGCTAAATTACTCACAATTTAAACTCCCAAATTTGAGTGCGGTTCACAAGATGTCTCACGTCTCCTGTAAGAACCTGGCCTTCTTACCCATAGATCCTGTCCTGTAAGCCCCAACTGGTATTTCTAAGTCTCATTTAATGTTACGGTCTTGCAGAACCATTTTTTTTTTTTAACTTAAAAGAAAAGTTTCGTCCCTTCCATTTTGAAGGGAGAAGGAAGACAAATCTCCAAAGCAATAGTCTCGGCCAGGATTCTGAATTCTGCAGGGCGCTTGGTAATCCGACAAACAAATGATACTTTGACTTTCCAGCTCAGATTTCAAAGAAATGGGCATCTTCTTTTTTTTTTAATCTTCTATTTATGTGTGTTACCTTAATATCACCTCTATGTTTGTTTCTTTGAGTCTTGACCCAAAAGAATACCTAGGTTCTGCCTTCACTTTCACAGGCTCAGAACTCTGATACATAAAAAATATTTTAAAATATTCATTCAAGGGACGCCTGTGTGGCTCAGTTGGTTAAGCGGCTGCCTTCGGCTCAGGTCATGATCCCAGCATCCTGGGATCGAGTCCCGCATCGGGCTCCTTGCTCAGCAGGGAGCCTGCTTCTCCCTCTGCCTCTGCCTGCCACTCTGTCTGCCTGTGCTCTCTCGCTCTCTCTCTCTTTCTCTGACAAATAAATAAAATTAAAAAAAAAAAGATTAAAAAAAATATTCATTCAAGGGTCCTTTTGCCAAAATGCCTCAGTAGCAACAAAATTTCGTCCTACAAAGCATATACCTTGGGGGGGGAGGTTGAAGCGATGGAGTGTTTTGTACAAAATGAAAGAATATTAACAGACATGGTCTACAAACTTATAGTGTCTTCAACATTCATCAGCAAATGCATTAGAAATGGATACTGAAAATTTATACCAGATTGGAATCAAATGGCCACTTACGTCTGAATCTATAGATAAATCATGCTGAAGAGAGCACACATGAATTTGTCCTTTTTTTTAGTTTGTTTAAATTCATTATAGAAGGTCTCAAACTTGAGTGCCATATAAGCTCATTTTCAAAGGAAGAATTATTTTGAAACTATCATGGGTTACAAACCTCGTGCCCAATTGGGGAAATACTGAGTTAAAAAAATTAAGTTTTTTCCATGAAAAATATTTTTCAACTGAAATGGGCACTATCAAAGAAAACATTATGGTTATTCCTATAAAACATTTTTTCATTGTATCATTAAAATGAAAATATAAAATTACAAATTCTCATGGATTTCATTAATACACATATGGATAAGAGTCTGTGCACCCAGACTGAGAAATATAGCTTTATACTAAATCCATGCCATCCCTCTAGGCCCTATAAAACATCTAGAGCAAAAGTGAAAAATGTGAACAACATTATTTTAAAGTAATAAGTGTTTACTTTTTTCAAATTAGAAAATTTGACAATTATTTCACTTTACATTTTGAATACAAGTATTACCTCCATGCCTACACTTGCTTTAAAAAGTGAGCATCCAATTTTATTTATGTAGGTAACCAAACCTGTATATTAGCTTGAAATACATTTTATCAATACTTGAGGTCATACTTTTGAGAGCCCTCAGCCAGAATTATCTGAGATATGCACTCCTTTTCCAGTTTAGAGGATCCTCAGAAATGGAAATTCTATAGGTTATAATACAAAAAAAAAATTGTGCAATGAAATATTTATAAAGACAGTATTTCATAACATTTACATGACCAAGGCAGATTATATTTTAATGGAAGGAGGGTGGGATGCCTTTCAAATTCTTATACCATTCCTCAATCTGCTCATGTGCTGAACTTTGCTGGCAGCACCAATATCCTTGTTGACTTGCAGTGCTACTTTAGGCCAAACAATCTGTCTCAAGAAAACTATGAACCATCAAGTTTAAAGAATGGATATGCTTTGCCAGTATCTTATCTGAAAGCTTATTCCCTGCACGGAATAGGGAAGAAAAGATGTGAAATAGAAAACTTTAACATTCCAAAGTTTTGTTTGGATTTCTGTCAATTCCCAAGTAAGACTTGCAACTAATAAACATAACTATATATATAATATCCAAAGCCAAATATGAATAATTTTACCTCAAATTACTTAAATTCAGTGACTCTTCAATTAGCATAGAATTCAGTGCTGACCAACAGAATTCTCTGTGACCATGGGAATGGTCTATATTTGTACACACCAACATGGCAGCCACTACCCATATGTATCTATTGAGCACTTGATATATGAGTAGAACAAATGAGGAACTGAATCTTTATTTTATTTTCCTAGTCAAAACTTACATTTGAATAGCCACATGTGGCTAGTGGCTACTATACGGGAGAACGCAGGAGATAATCCTTTTCTTTTAAAATACAATTTCCCATATTTGCCTTTACTTTTATCACTGTTTTGATAGTAAATCAGCTTTTTATATAAAATCATTCTTTCTAAACTAAATTCTCTCTGTCTATATTTCAAGTCTGTTTCCTTTTGTTTTGTCTTCTATTCAGTGACATATTTGTGAAAGCCTTTCATAAAATTAGAAATAATTTTCAGAACCACAAAAAATCGTTCTCTTTGTTAAGCCCGATAAGTTTAACTCACTTAGACATTTTACCCTCCCTCATCTTTTACTTTTCCTGGTCCTTCCTATACTCATTTTTCTAGATATGTGAAGCCAAAATAAGATGCAACATATTCTGAATAAGGCAATAGGTTTGTGTGGAGGAGCCGGGGGTGGGGGAGGAGGAGGAGTGGCTGACTTTTTTAGAATAGTTTTAGATTTAGAGAAAAGTTGCAAAGATCGTGCAGAGTTCCTGTATACCTCACACCCACTTTCCTATATTGTGATTTTTGTGTTTTTTGTTTTAGGATTTTATTTGACAAAGACAAAGAGATAGTGAGAGAGAGAGAGCACGTGAGCAAGTACACACAAGCCAGGGGAGCAGCAGGCAGAGGGAGAAGCGGGCTCCCCACTGAGCAAGGAGCCCGATGCAAGACCCTGGGAACGTGACTGGAGCTGAAAGCAGAAGCTTAACTGAATGAGCCTCCCAGGTGTCCCTAGTTTCCTGTATTGTTAACATCCTAACATTAGTTTAGTTTGGTCCATTTGTCACAATCAATGAACCAATAATGATACTCTATTATCAACTAAAATATACATTTTATTCAGGTTTCCTTAATTTTTACCCGTTTCCTTCTATCCCACCCAAAATACCACATTGCCTTCAGTCATCATGTCTTCTTCAGCTCCTCTAGACTATGAGAGTTTTCCACACTTTCTTGTTAACTGATTTTTCATTAGAATCGCTGTGATTGAGTAAATTTATGATTGAGTTGCTAACGGTCAAGGAAATAAGAACAAAATTAATTTTAAGATCAAAGAGAGTACTTCACCAAAAAGTCTGGTGAGCATGCTTTGACAGAGACCCTTACAAGTAAGACCAGTCACCCTGATGACCATGGAAGATATCCTTGGGATACTCTCCTAAATGCAGGCGAATCATGGCTAACTGGCTAAGGGTGCTAGCCACTCCCTACTTCATTGATGACATCATGAGAGATTCAAGATATCTTACAATTTTACCCCTACTCATCTTCTATCCACCCCTCCACCTACCATACATGGCCTGCCATTTTAACATGTAAAGAAATTGAGTTTGTCTGGAATAATTGGTTCTTCAAAAACTGTTGTGTGGTTACTTAGTAATTTGTGTTAGTCTGGACCATTGCAAATGCAATTGAGTAATTGTGTTAGTGTAATTCTTATAAATTGAAGTTGAAAATTAAGCTTTTGTAGAACATTGGGTAACTCCTAACATACACATGACAGAGAATATATTGTAATGGAGAGAATGGCTTTTAACTTCTTACAGTGTCACCCACCCTGAGATCCCTGTGCAATCTACAAAATCAGTAACTGGCTTTTGGGTAAAGACTGGGAACTAGAGAAGAAATCTCAGGATGTATATTACTGAGCTAACTTGCAGCTTCTACTTTTTAAAATGTGCCAGCTTTAGTCGAACCTGTTTCCTTCCTGACAACAGCCTGACTTTCTATCCTCTTTTTATGATTGTTTTATCTTTTGAAACCAACATTTCTGTGTTATTGGGTGTGTCTGTGAGGAACAGGGACGTTTAGAGGCTCAAATTCCCTTGGTTCCTCGCTTTCACTACACATAATTTCAGACTATTTCCCCGCCCCCGTAAAAATGTCCCTTTGCTTCAGTTTCGCAGACCTGTCCTTAACAAAAAGACGGTATTTTTTCTCTATCCTCTGCCTTGATCTCTATATTGACTGAAAGTTCCAATGTGCCATTGTTGTTGTTGTTGTTGTGTTTTTTAAAGATTTTCCTTATCTATTTGAGAGAGAGAGAGTGAGCGAGAGAGAGCACAAGCTGGGGGAGAGGCAGAGGAAAAAAAAGGAGCAGACTCCCCACTGAACAGGGAGCCCAGTGTGGGGCTCCATCCCAGGACCCTGGGATCATGACCTGAGCTGAAGGCAGACACTTAACCGACGGAGCCGCCCAGGCATCCACCATTGTTGTCGTTGTTTTTCAACAACTTATATTTTAGAGACTTTGAATTTATAGAACTTAAAAACAAATCATCACGTATATTGTCTGCTACCTGCCCTCCCTTCATTTGACACGGTAAAAATCTGAGGGCCAATACTTATGAAAGGTCACAAAGTTTGTCAGCAGAAGAGTGAATTCCGGATCCTGGGTAAGCTAAGTCTAAGGTCTAGAGCATGGAGTGATCCCACTACACCACGTGGCCTCTCGTTTCATCAGAACTAAGTTTACCCAGAGGGAATTAGCTCATAAAGTTCCAAGAGCACTTTTCTAAAATGGTGTGACTTTTGAGACCCCGTGTGGACTCCATAGGCATAAAAATAAGGCAGTAGTGGGTGTGCCTACCCAAATGTATGGTATATGTTCAAAATTAAGGTAGAAGAGTTTCCTTCCATATACCGTCTAAAATCTTTTTGTCCCTCTACCCAGTCTTTCCAGACCATTTCTGAGAAAATCCATCCCCTTCTGAGGTTCTTGCTATCTACCTTTTTTACTTGTGGTAAAGGCACATACGCCAAGCCCAAAACCTCATGTCCATGCTGAAGCCTGCTACCTCTGGTCTCCATTTCTGAGGTGCTTTCCATGCCTCTTAGCAGCAGGCAGCAAGTCTGGGGAGAACAGTAAGGGAGTAGGCTGATACGCCACAAGCTCAGTCCCAACCTGCCATCACTCCCTAACACCGCATGCATTTGCATTTTCACCTTACACCCTGTTACTTAGCACCTGGCAACATGTTCTTTCAAATCCAGATAAACCACCACCTCTCTGTGTTGTCTCCAACTTTCCCTTCCCGGGGAGAGAGGCACCCTCTTTTGGTGCCCATCGCCCATTGTAACTCTATGGTGGAATTTGCTGGATTGTATAATAAAACCACGCCTAGTTAGTTGTCTCCCTGGCTAGACTTCGAATCCCTAGCAGCAAAAAACGTGCCGTATTCATTCTGGTATCCTCAGCAGATTGTCTAACATAGAACAGGTCCTACGTGTGATACGATATTTGGAATACCTACCACGGGCACTATGCTATAGGTATTCATAGGAATTACATATTTTTCACAATGACCTTAAGCTGTGGTGCCATTACTATGATCACTTTACAGGTTATAAATTACATTTATAAATGTAAAGGTTATAAATTACATTACATACTATACCAGGCACTATGCTAAAGGTATTCATAGGAACTACATATTTTTCCTTAATGACCTTAATTTCCTTAATATTTTTCCATAGTGACCTTAAGCAGTGGTGCCGTTACTATGATCACTTTACAGGTTATAAAACTGAGATCCAGAGAAATTAAGTAAGTTGCCCATGTTCAAACATGTTCTTAAGTTTAAGAACTCAGATATAAGTCTAACTGTTAAGTTTATATTCTTAAGTACTTCGTTGCTTTCTGAGCGGGTCAGTAAATAGTTGTTGAGTGAACCAGTGCATTACAGTTAGTAAGTAAATGGAAAGAATGCTATATTAAAGTGGATGATACCAAGAATTATAAATGTCTGAGCTGCTTGTCGTGGAATCTGAGTGCATACCCTAGGATATTCTTCTAAGGAAGAAGATGGACGTTTAGGGGGAAGGTCATAAAGTTTCTAAGGGACATGATGTGCATTTGAATACATTTTTCCAGGAAAAATGACTGAATCACTTTTCCTACTGGCTTCTGAAGAACTCTGTGGAGAATGCTGGAATGACCGCTGTGAAGAAAAGGGCCTGAAACCAATCCAGGAACACTCTTTTCTTCAAAAGAAAATTCCAGCTGATCCAGCCAGGAAATGTGGCTTTGAACAGGGAATGCAACTGTGACTTGGCTCACCCTGGATTGGGCATTTCCCCAGTGTCTCTCCCATGAAGCTGCAGTTCGGCCTTGCTTTTAGGGGCTAGGAAGCTAAGTGACCGAGACTGTGAGTACTCAGAGACCTCAAGAAAAAAAATCTGGCAGACAACAAATTATTTAATCTACTTTCCTTTCCTGTTGCAAACTTTTGCTTTAAAAAAAAAAAAGGTCAAAATGAAAAGAATGTGAGTTTATTTTAATGGGAAAGGCATTTTACGGACATAAAAATTCCATTTGTTTAATTCCTTAATAAAAGGGCATTGCTTTTACTGAGTAAAAATTCAAAGTTCATATTTTAGGATATTTGATTCTCATGGGTTTTAATTACTATTAGCAGGAGCATAAAAACTATCCTGTAGCTTCAGGGCAATCCAGTAATCCAGCTCAACAAGTATATCTTAAGCTTTGCCTACGCTAGAAGAGATAAAAAAGGTGTCTATGGCAAGGTCCTGTACTTCAAGACACAGGCATACAATCTTGTTATGGAGAAGAGAGGCATCCAGAAAATAATTAAAGAACAAGACAGTATTAAAAGGGCTAAAATATAATCCAATAAATTACCTTTGCAGTCACGAGTGTAGGGACAGATTTTGAGGCAGAAGTAGGAAGAGATATGCCTTGACAGATTGCTTTTATAGGTGAGAAGGAGAGTTAGAAAGGGCGGGCGGGGGAGGAAGCATTCTTTTTATGGTAACAACGTGAACAGAAACAGAAAAGCACAAAACAGCACTCATTCAAGTGTTCATTCAACAAATATTTGCTGAACACCTGTATGTATAAGGCCTGGAGTCAAGAGCTAGCATGACATTTCTTCTGATTTTTCAGAGAAAGTGAAGAGATCACACTGGCAGGCACAAAGGGCAGATTTTAGCTATATGACTTGGGATGAACCACTTAACCTCCCTGAGCCTTAGTTTCCTCCCTTGTGAAATGAACGGATTAGCCACCAGTAGTTTTCAGAGTTGTTTTTTTGTTGTTGTTTTTGTTTTTGCTTTCCTTTTAGCAATGACACTCTCTTTGGTTTATAATCTAATCTGATTAAGGAACCAAAATGGACTCCCTCTGGCTGAAACAAGAAGAAGGGGGTGGGGCAAAAGAGAGCCCAGACATGCATCTTGCTCAGCACCTTCCTCTCCACCCCACCTTGCCCCTCAGGGTCCGCCTGCCCCAAGGCTCCTCCGCAGAACCCCAGGATTACAGGGGACATAATACTAAAACAACTCATCTTCCTGATCCCTCAGTTCTCTCCCCAAAGTAAAGTGTGGCAATAGGAAACAAAAGCAAGGAGGAGGTTCACTTTTTTTTTTAAGTTATTTTTATTAACATAGAATGTATTATTTGCCCCAGGGGTACAGGTCTGTGAATCATCAGCCCTACACATTTCACAGCACTCACCATAGCCCATACCCTCCAGGAGATTCACTTTTTAAAGAGTTTGGTTATAAAGGATCCTGGATTTCAGGTGCCAAAGCAGTGTAAGTTCTTCAGTGACATGATAAATTCTTGTGTGAAAGACTGTTGTTTGAAAGGGCCTGGTAAAACCAGTTAGGAGGGACTAAAAGAAGAAAACTGGATATTTAGCTGTAAAGGTCTTGGCTAGACTAGCATTTCTGGGGATGGTAAGGGTCAAACCAATACAGCTAAGGGAGAACCCGCAGAACTTGGTAAGATTAAAGAGGGAGGAAGGAGACAAGGGAGTCAAAAATAGCATTCCAGTTACTAAATCCATTATGGTACTACAGACAGATAGGAGGGAAGGGATTTCAAATTCAGTGTACATTGGAATTGTTTGGGGAGTTTTAAAAAACACTGGGAAATGCTTCTCACCCCCCCTGAGATTCTGAATTAATTGGTTAGGGGTACAACCTGGGCACTGGGATTTTAAAATTCCCCCAGATAATTCTACTATCCAACCAAGGTTAAGAACCACAAAGTCAGAAGGACAGGGAGTTATGACAGACCTGGAGAATATCCATCAATGTACTAGACTGCCGTATTTGTGACCCAGCTAATTTTCTTATTAAAGTTGATTTTTACTCAACTTTTTTGCCTAACATTAAATACTAAGCACATAACTACAAAGTTAAATGTAATGGCGCTATTTCCCATATTATTCTGTCAACATATCTCTTTGTATTTCCAAGGCCACCAGTCTCTGTTTTTCCAGCTAAAAATTAATGATAAAAAAATCTCCACTAACAAGACATGTGTGTGTCTGTGTGTAAATGCTATCACTTCAAGAGTTGTACCTTACAACAGATTGCTATTACAGGAGCATAATTATGTTTACCCCAAAATTTTCTTTCTTTAACACACACACACACACACACACACACACAGAATGCGGAAACTCATAAACAGCATATTCTTCAGGCATGCTTATCCTGAAATTCAATGTAGACTCTGTGAGGGTATTACTAAAACTCAAGAGAAGTTCGGCATTTACTTTGCATAAACATAGTAAAAGCAAGGTAAATGAAATTTTATGTCACAGCAATCCCTAATATTTGCCAAGCCTTTTTGAGTTTTTAAAACCCTTCTACAAACATCATCCAGATGGACCCTAACAATCTATTACTGGATCTTGACTGAGATTATTGTTTTCTTTTTCTAGATGGGGAAATGGAAGCCCAGAAGTTAGGCAACCGGCCCAAGTCCCAGGGGTAGAATTTAACCCATTAAACCTCAGGTCTTTCCTTTCCTAGTTCAGTTCTCTATAGTTTCTCTCAAGCAAATGGTATTTATCAGGTGTATACCCCCAACCTAGCCTCTAAGAGGGAGAGGTTCATGTTTATCCCCTCAAAGTGATCTCTCTTTCTGCCACATCCTAAAGGGCTTTATCAGTACAATCTAATAAAAACACTATTTTCTAGTTTTATTAGAGCTAAGAAATGCTTATTTCATTATTGAACTGTAAACTTCTGGAAAGTTGGAGCCAACCTTCCAGAGGTAAGATGATAAGAGTCGAGTTTCCTATCCCCAAAGGACCTAACACACTTTCATATACTTAACCAGGCATGGGAATATACTCTCACATTGCTATATTCTGTCTTAACACAATTTGTTAGACTTGTAGTTCAGAATCAGAAGTATCATTTTTCAAATAAACTTATACTCTTTGTCCCACCCTCTTGTGATGCACACAGAGCCTATCTACCATTTTCTATAGGGTAAACAGCTCTTTGGATAAGGAAAAGCTATTACCATGTCTTCCCTGAAGTCTTTCTTCCTATTGCCAAGCCAGATTTTCCCAGTTTCTTTAACAATTTAAAGTAGCAGAGGTTTTTCAGATCATTTACTTTCTTTGACAACATCCTCTGGATAAAATTCACATTCGTCACGGCAGTCTAGGACTAAAACCAAGATTTCAACGGGGACATGACCTGTGTAGAGCTCCGAAGAACTACGACTGCCCTTGGTAGAGACCCATGATTTCAATGGAGGCTGTTACTGGCTCTCACACCATCACAACTCAGCCACGGGAAGACCGAGCCTGCTTTTTCTTCTAGGTCAATATTCACGATCTAGCAGTATCATTATCTGAAGTGAAACAATACTTGAGTTTGTATATCTGAGCCCTTCAAATGGTTTTTCCTAAGACACGAAATACAACGCTACTGGACAGGTAACTAACCAGGAATCCAAACCAGAATATGCCCAGACAGTCTGGACTTGCATTCTGACTGTTAAAGAGAACTTCACTCCCCCAGCAGCGGGTTTGCAGAACTGCATCCAAGACACGGGGCATAAACTACCAAATGAAAATCATCATGAAAACATGTGAAGGAGACAATACTCTCTTCTTTTTGAGCATCTTCCTAGGAAAAAAAGTACACGGGAAATCTGCCAAGGGCACAAAAGTCTCTGAGAGAGTCATCCGGCTTGGACTTCTTCGGTTTGGCATTAAGTCTCCTAACGACCTCTCGATCGAGATGTCCAGTGAGATGAACTAACAATACAAAAGCGATGGCTGAGACATAGTGTCACAACATTTTCAAGGGGTAGAGACGCTCAGAAGTTATCTTTGAAGTTCAGAATGGATTGCAACTCTCATTCCCGCAATTAGAAAAAGATGGGAATCCATTCCCCCCACCCTAACTTACCCTGACATAAATAAAAGGAGGATGAATTTCAAATTACCTCTACTTATAACAGTTTTATACTAGACAAAGTTCCTGACACAAAACAGAGGGTGAAGGGCTTCTAAAAGAGCCATAATTGCCATAATGTTGATTAAATGTACACTTAACGCACGGGAAAGCTTTTCTGTGGCGTGGCAGAGCAGTCTTTCTAGTGCTATTAAAAAACCCTTCAAGTACAATCTTCTAAAAGTGGTACTTTGATGAGCAGTACAGCAACATGCCTAAAGTTTCATTGCTGTGTGAAGTGGAGAAGGCGAAACTGGAAAGCAGTGAGAAATAAAGGGACGACCACTGCTTTACACACATACACAACTGCACAATACATGTCTTCTAGTTACAAATACAAGAAAACCAGGTCGACTGCATAGTTAAAACTCTTTGGAGGCTAAATATTATCCATTTCATTTGATCAGTTCTTCTCAGATCTCATTTACGAGGCTGGGCTCCAAATGACATTTAGCTATTTTCCCGAATCCCATGTACATCCTTTATAGGGATAAGTGTTGCCAACGCTAAAGGTAATGCGAAGTGACATGGGACAGAAGTACTTTCCAAGCAGGAGGGACAAATATGCTTTGAAGGGCAGAACATGTATGTGTATTCGTTGAATAAATTTAAAAATGTGTTATTGTTTAAAATCTCTAGTCATTACTTAATAGTTAACATATTTCGTATCATGATGTGTGTGTGTGTGTGTGTGTGTGTGTGTGTGTGTGATATTATGGACACGCACACACAGCCAGATGCTTCCAGAGAGTTCTCTCTTGGTTAGGAGGAATGGTTATTATCAAACGATAGACAAAGTTAAGTCATGCTTCTCAGAGGCACCTGGAAGGTTTTGAAGAAAGAGGGGGGAAAAAAAAAAAAGGCTGGTATTAAGAACAATAAAACTCTTCCCTAACCCCATCTTCCCTGCCCTCTAAGCCCTAGATTCTTTAGATATAAAACTGAGAGAGTAGTATCTAAATATTTTAAACCGGTGCCAGGCTTAGCTGGCAAGACACACAAAAGCCTTCTTCCAGAACGGCTCTGTAGGAACGGGAGCTGCGAGCTAAACGCTGGTCTTCGAGCGCTAGCTTAGAGAGCCGAACACTCCGTCTGTTGACACTTGCCTTTTACAATTGGAACACAGTCAGGTCACCTGACCCCCCAGCCTCACACACAGCTTCGTAAACTGGATTGCTCCCCAAAGAATAATTTATCTTTCCCTTTTCAGAGTGCTAGACTTCACTCCAAAACGAGGTAACTGAGAGTAGTCAACCGACTTCACATCAAAGCGCTACTCTTTGAGAGAGCCAAGGAACAGAGAATCTGGTCACAAAAGCAATTAGTTTACATTTTATTCCACTTACCCTTTGATTAAGTACCTGTCTACCTAGGAAACAAGATGTTTTGCATTGCGGCTAACAGAGCAGACTTGAACAGTTTATGCACTCTTTATTCTAATACTACCTAGTTTTTCATAATCACTTTTTAGTAGTCCTGTTTTCAAAGTAGAAATAAGTGAATAGTATGCAGAGTTAAATCAAGGCCAGGGAGTCCCCACAAGTCTTTGGTGAGAAAGAACTACATGCCTAACTAAAACGCCACAAAGAGACATCATCCCAGATTGTGAAGTTAGGAGTTAGCAAACAAACAAATGCTTTTGAAAGTTGGGTATGAACCTGCTTAGTGAGAACTACATAAAGTGCCAATTATATCTAATAAAGTAAGTATTCAGTAAATCCCTAAGAATTTGATTCATCTTAATGACTAGTCTCCATTAATGAAATCTGTCAGAAAATATTGACGCATACAGTTCCACTTTACAGAGAGGCTACTTTTACGGCATTCATTCTCTTGGAAGTGAAGCATTCTAAAACCGTTGTCTTTATGCCCAGGGTTGCTTCTGAGAGATCTATGGGAAGTTTAAATAAAGGAAAGAAAAGTCCCTGTTTAGAATGGAAGACGAGACCAGGTTACTAGAGCCTTAGAAGTAAAGGGAATTGAGACTCAATGCAGTGAAAGTCACGAAAGAGGTAGGCATGGTGAAGGTAGTGTTCACCGGACTACTCAGCCAGGACAATATCAAGTGGATGGGAGAAAGGAAAACCTGAAGCCAGAGCTGACCACTCTAGAACCTTCTTCCATTGAACAAAATAGGATAGCAAGTATTAGGGAATTTCTGTTCATGTTTTCGAAAAAGGACAAACAAGACCTAACAATTATTTGTGGAGAGAGAAGCAGAGAAAGCAAGCAAGCTTGTCAAATGATTAATACAACAGTGAAATGATGAGATCCTGGAAAGAAATCTCAGCCCTGGCAGCAAGCTTTTCATGTGAACATGGCAGAGACAGAGCTCTATATTGGAATTCTTAGTGATGTTCATCTCTTCGTAACTGGTTTCATGGGCCCCACGTATACGTCCGGGTCTCATATATAGTTTAAATTTCCATACCATATATAAATTTACAATATTTTAGATTTTTTTATTGTGTTATGTTAGTCACCATACAGTACATCATTAGTTTTTGATGTAGTGCTCCATGATACTTTGCGTATAATGCCCAGTGCTCAGTATTTTAGATTTTTAGTTTATCTGTGCCTGTTTTTATGCTTGCTTCACATTCAGATATACTTTAGACAAATCAAAAATAGAATTTGAACTAAGGAAATATATGGCTAACTAATAAAGAGAGGGAGTAATACCATAAAATGGAAATGATCAACCTTTTTTTAAAAAAAAACAACAGAGAATATCAATTGACTAGTGTTCAAGTATTGAGTCACTCTGAATTACACAGAGCCTTGACCAATATTTATTGCTACATGTTTTAGAAGCAATTTCCATTTTGATGGGTTGCTTCAAAAGTGGTATTCTAAAGCAGTTAGGTAACATAAAAATATAGGATCAAGATTATGTCTGTCAGATAAAAAATATGGCATTTATGCAGCATTATATAATCCATTCACTGGTTTATGAGCCCAAGGTCCCCACGGGAGTGTCACAAACCACATAATATGCTACAGGGTTAGATTTTGCATCTAAGAATCCAGATGAGAAGGAAATACTTTCTAAAACCACAAGTGTAACTAGAATACTAGGTACGACGAATTAAGTCCAAAACTACAAATAATTTCAATCTGGCAGCTTAAGATGTGCTAAGTTTGGGTGACCCAGACATTAAAATACAGGCACTTTTTCTCCGGTACCCCTCAGTTGTTAAGATACATAGCACATAAATCAGACGCCCAAATTGGGCCTATGAAAGAACAGTTACAAATGATTCAATGTCAAGGAAGCCTACTACAGTGTTCCCCAAGGATGAAGCCAGTATTTCTTAAACACTCCAGTTAACTGCCTTCAATAAAGAAGGAACATATGATACTTAATTTCAGAGATGACATCACACCAGGGATAGCTGCTGTGGCTAACCCAGGAATAGACATAATTGGAATTCAAAACAGAAGGTTATAATTATGGACATAAATTTTAAAATAAAATAAAGGAGAGATAAGATTATATGTTTATGGAAGAAAAAAAATACAACGGAACTGCAATTATCTAGCAACAAAAACAAAAGTGTAAAACGGCTGTAAGAGTTTGAAAAGAACCAAAAACTAATCCTGATTTGGAATGAAACCATTTTCAAAAAGTGTCTCTAATCTAGATAAATATATATATTATATAAAATATAATAAGGTAGTTCGGTAATTCTTTGGTATTTAGTATGATTATTAGTAATACCAGCTCTGTCTAGAAAAAAAACAGAGAAACAATGTGAAGGGTGTACAACAGGATTTACAGAAATAGTAAAGAAGTCTGAATTATTTAACCTAGAGAAATAAAAGTTGGAGGGTGGTTCAAGTGTTTTGAACATATATACATTCTAAAGAAGGAAGAACAAAAATATAGTTCATGTTGCAAGGATAGATTTATACAAAAAAATCTAATTTTATACTTTTAAAGTTATTGAACTAGGTGACAGAAGTTAAGATTCTTTGAGGTTCTTAATAGGCTTTAGCCCAATCTATGATTTTTAAAATGAAGACTCGGGACGCCTGGGTGGCTCAGTGGGTTAAAGCCTCTGCCTTCAGCTCAGGTCATGATCTCCAGGGTCCTGGGATCAAGCCCCACACCGGGCTCTCTGCTCAGCAGGGAGCCTGCTTCCCTCTCTCTCTCTCTGCCTGCCTCTCTGCCTACTTGTGATCTCTGTCAAATAAATAAATAAAATCTTTAAAAAAAAAATAAATAAAATAAAATAAAATAAAATAAAGACTCAATACAGACTAAGACTGAAGATTTCACTAGATAACATGAAGAATTGACTTCCAACTCCTGACATTTTTTAACATTCTTTTGGGTGAATTATCAACCCAAATTGCCTTTTTGTCTTTTGCTTAAAGTTAGGACCACGGGGCTCTAAAATAAACCTTTTTCCGAAGGAAATAGATCATTGACCATTGTCCACAGCATTAAGAATACTCTGCATATTGTTTTTAATATAATTGATATTTCAAATTGATAAGGTTTTTAGAGGTCATAGAGTGGCAAGACATGTACAAAATGCAGACTGTACAGTGTTTGTGAAGTCTTTGATGAGTTACTCGATAGTTTAAAAAAAAAAAGACAAAACCTGATATAACTTATGTAAAAGAGAAAATCTGGCATAACCAGGAAACAGAAGAATCCAGAAACCCTGTGCCTTCATCTTCACGAGTCAGCGGCCTGCAAGTGCTCAACGGTGACAAAGAAGGAAGGATCTTGCTGTCAGTCCTACTTCACTCATTCCTAACTCGTCTGAGTGTTCCGTCCCTGGCTTGTAAGTGTGGATATTTTCTTGATTTTACTGCATGACACGGCCCATTGTAAACAGTGACTCTAGTACTCCCAGAACACAGTAGGCCCATTCATTAACCCAAAAGTAACTTAACGCCAGTAAGTCATCGAGAGGCAATCTTTAATGAGCGGTCACACACTTGTTTGACTGAGCCAGATTTCATCTGGTTACCAAATATTTCATTTTACCTACACGAAAGTAGGTCAGTGGCTATCAACGCTCCCTCTCTTTTTTAAGAACTGAAATCCTGTTAAAGATTAAAAACAAACAAAAACAGAGCCAGAGTTGTGGGATAAGGAAAGAAGGAAATATGCATTACAGCCAGGGCCAGAGGAATTTGCAATTACAATAAAGAACAAAATGTTCTGTCCAAGGAAAAGGCACATCAAAATGTTTTTAAATTTGTTTTCAAGGATTCTCTCCAAGAAACGAGAAGCCAGTTCTTTAAAAATTTTAAACATTCAGTCAAATTCATCTAAACATGTGGTTGTTTATACCTAAGGAAAGGACTCTTCTTCTAACCTTACTGTCTTAGCAAATGAGGCTGTGTTCCCCACAAATGAAATGATCTATTTTGCATTACGACTGAAAACAAAAAGTAAAATTCTTGAATCAGAAATATAAATTGAATTTTTTTCAACATGTAGTTCTAACCATCTTTAAATAGAAAGATTTTATATTGTCAGTTACTTGTTCAGATAACAGATGATCACATGAGAACATGATTCAGTAAGAAATACCAGCAGGCATAGGGCCGGTCTTTCTGGACACACTCATGTTAACTGGATATACCCGTAGGAGATGGTGATGACTTTCATAAGGTAAATTTATGTATAGCTTTGTTCTTAAGTATGGTGTTAGAAACAAGTTCAAAAATACACAGCAATATGATATCAACTGCATTTTTCCTAAGCTAGAAGCACCTGACATGCATAACATATAATCTACGTTTATTCATGGTAAGGAGGCTAATAATGCCTCTTTAGTTAAACGAAACAGCCCCAATTCAAAGCAAACAGTTAGGAAAATAAGTTTTTGTCTTGTTTTCTTTTTTAAAGTCAATCTACTATGCATGTCTTTCTACTGAAGATTATAATTCCTAAAGGGGTTTGAAAGTCTATTCCTGAAAGGTAATAGGGAAGACAGACTTCTGTTAATGTTGTGTCCTCTGACATCTAGTCTGTGAAAATAAAAGGAGAGAGCATTAACTTTTAGCAGTAGATGTGTTAAAAAGAAAAAAGAAAAAACAACAACAACAACAAATGAGCAAATTCTAAATAGCTATGTGGAGCAAGGTGACCCAGCCTAGTTTAACAGAAAACCAAAATGTAATCAAATGAAACCTAGGACCTTTGTACCACAGAGAGTGAGGGAGACAAGAAGGCAAACACCATTTAAGAATCTGTGAAGAAAGAGTAAAAGAAGTCACAGATGCATGCAACATTCCGCCGAGCCTCTACGCAACAGACAGTCCCCGTGAAACACTCCAGTTCTCAAAGGAGGCAGCCAGGCCCCTTGGTACCGCCTTTTGCCATAGCTTCAGCATCTTCCCTGTGCTCATCTTCACCTACGGAGACCAAAGGCGATGCAAACCGACAGGGCAGAGTGAACCAGCCACAACCCACCTGAAACCACGCCTCTAGCTTCCAAGTGAAAGCAAATTCCACTGACCCTCTCAGCCTCCAACAGGTTCCACAACAGCAACAAACCCCTTAGTTCATCAAGAGTGGTGAGTGTAGGGGGGAAGGGCGTGGGGGGGGCGTTGGGGCGGGGGAGTCCTGTCTGTCTGTCTGTGTATATATGTTCAATAGAGTGAGGGGTGGCTGATGAGACCAGAAGGGGAGGAAGATGCTGAATTCCGACAAAGAACCACAAGCAAGAAGGATAAAAACATGAAAAGGCAGGACAGTGACTGCATCCCATTCTCTCATTCTCTGGTGTGGCACACTGCGATTAGCACATAGTAGGTGCTCAATAAAAAGACTGACAGATAAATCAACAAGACAACATATCTGTTGAAACTGCACGTGCACTTAATGAAGTCTTACAGACTGTGAGTTATTCGGGAAGAAGTCTGCTTGCTCAAGATGATCACAATCTAAAGTAACTAAAATTAGAGTGGTTACAGAAACAAAAAAATAAATATGAAATAATTCAACTTAGAAAAGAGAACCGAAAAAGAAGACATATATGTTAGGAATTACTATGAAAAATGTAACATACTATTTTTTCCTGGGAGGGAGCAGTGAACTACTTTTCTTTTTTGAACGATATACTAAATATGTTACAATGTATCTGAAGTGATAAGCAAAAATGTTAGATGATACTGTGAACTACAAAGACCTAAATACCACATAAACAAATAAACAAACTGAGGCACACTGCTCTGTACTGACTTTACGAAGCTGTTTTGGAACTTTTGAAATCAAACAGGTACCACAGTACCCACCATCGTGGCCTTCCTTTTAATTAAGATCTTTATGAGCTTACACAGCTTTCTCTTCAACTTATCGAAGAAAGAGCTGGAGGGTACAGGAGCTCTCTGCCAGTGTCTCAAAGTATTGGTGCCTAGGCTGGGCTGCATGTTTTATTTCTGTTAATATTCTATATGCCCAGGATTTTTCTTCCTCTTCTTTTGATACTGGGAGGAAATACATCATTTCCAAGCACACACCCATGCTCACTAGAGACAGCAGCCCCTAAGTGGTCAGCCCCTGTTAACTCGGGGTAAAATTTTTATAGACTTCTTAGGAGAATGAATGCTTAGATGAATGTTTCCCATACTACATTCCTTGGAACACTAGATTATTCAGTTAAATCAGTTTAGAGAATGTTGTATATCCTAACCCCTACTTCAAGACTGTAATGACAATAGTATTCTAGAGGCTCTCAAAGGCCCTACCACAAAGAAGCCTGTTTAACTGTAACCCAGACTCCAACCATGAAGGCCTCTCTTCTGCAGAATGGAGAGGGGTGAAGGGAGGGCAAATAAAGATTGTTGGTCCCTCATAGCATTTTGATAAAATGCAGAACCATAACTGAATGGAAACTTTGAAGTGTCAGTGCCATCACTCACTTTAGACTTGAAGAAACTGAGGTCCAAAAACGTAAAATCACTTGGCCAAGAATACAAAGCCATTGTCTGCTCTGAGAGCAAAACGAGGAGCCATCCCCTTTAGCAGCTGTGCCTGATCGTTTTACTACTTCACCAAGTGAAGAAAACGTCAGACTGGGCACTGCCACCAAGTCTACCCTGTAACTTCCCTACCTTCCTTATTTATCTCCTAGCTCTCCTGTTTTAGAGGCTAACCCATTCTCCTGGGCACTGGAGTGCATTTTTCCCATCTCCATCAAGATGGCGTGCTCACTCTTTCCTGCTTTGTCTCCCTTTCTCTTCTGACTTTCACCAGCAATTTTAAGAATATCCAAGTTCTGCCTTCCTTCACCTCAAACTACTACCTTAGTTCTCTCTTCCTTCATCTCAGAACTAGCACTCTCCCTTCACCGCCACCATCCTTAAAAGGTTACTGTATTTCACATCTCTACTTCCTCAACTTTTATTCATTCCTTAAATCATTACAATCTGGTCTCACTCTCTCCTCATCTCCTAAAATTTTTTCCTGCTATTTTATCCTACTCCCTGCAACGCTCCAGCCACAAAGGGTTTTTCCTTTGCCATCGTTTCTTGAATAGCTAACACCCTTCTATATCTCTAGCTTATATAAAATGGGCGTCCTTTCCCCTCCACCTACCTTCTCCAACTAGCGACCCCCTTAGCATCTTGCCACAGCTCAAAAAATGCCTTCTCTGAGAAAAAAATCCTTTATTTTTTAATGTCACATTTCAAGGCACATGCAAAATATCTTGTACACATTTTAAATCACATCATCATAAAATCTGTTGTTCAACTAGGACATATTTGAGAATGAAAGAAGACACTTAGTAATTATTCCAAGACAACAGGTATAACCTTCCACTATCCCAGGCAAACTAGGATGGAAAGTCCCCATGATGATAATAACACTTACCAATTCATATTATAATTTACTTGTTCCCATGTCTGTTGTGTATCTGTTGTATACACAACAGACTACAAGGTTCTGAAGGATAGAGACATTTTCCAACCCAGCATAATTCTTAGCACATCTTGGATTCTTAACAAATAATGTCTCTTGAATAAAGAAGGTGAATGAAGACACAAAACAAACAAACAAAAAACAGTGTTCTAGAGAGAAGAAAGTTAATGCTAACAGTAGTTTCCTTAGCAGGGACAAATTCCTAAGAGGAACAGATGTTAAATGGTATACCATAATCTGTATTTCAACAGAACCAGTATGAAATCTGGCAAGGTGTTTTCCTGATTACCCCTGAACTAGACTAGAAATCAAGTATATGACTTATCACTTCTCTCTCTTTTCCTACCTCTCTTCCCTCCCTCTGATTTCTTATCACTTAAGACCCAACTTTAAGGTCAATTTCTAGATGAAATATTGTTCAAATTATGCAAATAGTCAATTACCTTCTCTTCCACGCTTCCAGAGCACTCTGTTGAGATTCAACAATTCACTGAGTATCTACAGTGTTCCAAAGAAAGTGTCACGAGTGTTCACAGATACTCTGTCATTTAACTCGCCTATTAACCTTGTGAGAAACTCTTATTATTCCCATTTTTGAGATACAGAACTAAGTATAGAGGATTGAGAGAATTCCCCAAGATGCAAGGTAAATTGTGGAATCTGTCTCCAACTTTGGGCTCCTGTTGAAGCCGATGCTTCCCCTGACACAGCTCTAAGCACACTTTATGTCATGAGTATTTATGTGTGTTTCCCCCACAAACCTGTCCAGGACCTATAAGCAGGGGAACTATTTGCCAAAGGCTTCCAGCACAGTGCTTGGACACACATCAGATACAAATGGTTAAAAGGAATGAAGACAGATAAAGCCTCTTTGACCTCTGATACCTTTAAAGACCACCAAAAAAGCCCAGAAATACTTAATTTTGTGATTGACAAGCAGTCAGTTTTTGATGTTGAACAAACTCCAGACAAATAATAGTGCAAGAATTTGTGTTCATTCAACTTAGTATCAGAAAAGGGTGGTGATTTATTTAAATATCCCGAGTCTTAGCTGGGAGACTCAAATATAAAGCCATTTAAGATGTCATTGGTTTGTTTGTTAATATCTAATGCCCATGTCACCCCATGAGCTGGGCTTACTAAATAATGAGCTGGATTTCACAAAGCATGGAGGAAAACCAGCCCTATTACTTCATAATCCCATCACCCTAATTATCCTCATCCATCTAGGTCCTTCCTGTTCATAGCAGATCGATCCCATCTCTGTTTATGCTTGTATCTCAAAAATACTAAAATGACCAGTAATGGGTCAGCTCCCCCACCACATCCATATTTCCCATACACGAAGAACCTCCAGCCGCCATGTAAGCTTCCCACCCAGAGTCAAGCCACTATGGGTTGGAGCAGGAGGGAAAAAGGATGGAAAGTACAAAAAAGGGAAGAAGAGCACGTGGTCTTCTTCCTAAAACATGAAATGTTGACATTCTTCTTGAGCACGGGACCTCACCCCACCTGCTCCCAAGCACCTCCCAGCTTGGGTTGACAGAAGCCAGGAACAAGGAAAGGGTATCAGGAAGGCAGCACCAGAGTACAGGTTTTGCAATCGCAGAGCTGGGTGTGGAGCAGGATTCCACCACACACTAATCATGAGATCTTGGGCAAGTTACTTTCCCCGGAGCCTCCGAGTTCTACCTATAAACTGGAGATGACAGTAACTGACGAGCCTCATGGAGTTGAGGTTTTATTATTATCATCATCAGTATTTTTCCTTATCCCTTCCCCCAATCTCTCCATCTTCACTGTCACTTGCATTTCCCCACCCGCTTCTTTAGAAACCATACAGCGAGAGGGAGATGGGTGGGAAAAGGCGCTCCCTTCCTGCTCATTGTGGAACACCATGGAGTATGCCAGAGAGAGCATAAACTCTGGGATGCGAAAGACATACTTTTGAATCCTGCCTCACCGTTTACTAGCTGTGAAACCGTAAGCAGCTTATTGAACCTCCTGGAGGCTCATTTTCAAGTTCTATAAAAGGGATCTGTTCATTCCCTCAACATTTAGGGGTTTGGGTTAGGATTAATGTTATTCTTGCCCTCTCCCCATCTTCCCTGGGAGATCCTCTCCAGCCCACCCCTGACCTTTTCAACAAATTATTGAGACAGAATGGGATTGCAAGAGGATGGCAAAGTAGGGAAAGAAGAAAGATGGAAGGCGTGGACAGCCTGTGCTCATTACCTACCCCCGCCTCCTCCTGCCCCCCCCCCAAGCCTTTTATCCAAATTCCCTCACTGGCACCACTCCCACCCCACCACCCGCCAACCCCCTCCACCCCCCACCCCCCCACACTCTTTCAGAATCCCTGCCCCAGGATAGGGAGGCCTTGAAGCTGAGACAATGCAGGTCTTATTTCCAGTCCCCCCCCTCCCCAACCAAGGACAGAGAGAGTGAGAGTCTCCCCTCCTGTCACCCGAGCTACAGAGTGCTCTAGGAAGGAGGGCACATTCCCTGCTTTGCTAATTGCTAACTTGAAACTCTGAATACACATAATTCATGCTAGATGTAAAGTGCCATAATACAGGTAAACAAGTAAAACTCTTGTAGAAGGGACAGGAACCCTAACCATAATGAAAGCTATTAATTCCTGTAGGAAACTGCATTCTACCTGACTTGCAAACAAACTTTTGAATCACGCTGAATTTTCACACCAGAGCCTGCCAGTACTGTGTAGTCAAAGTAATGGTAGATATCTTACATTCCTGTCAGCATGAAGGGTATTTTTTAAGAAGGAGACCTGAACACACAGTTTTCTTGCTTTGTCTGAGAAGAACAAAACACACCGAAGGAAATTTGGTTCATTTTTGTCTCTGTAAGTGGAGGCAGTCTGATGTTGACAAAGTAATGGAGAGTTTCACTCAAGCCCTAGGGAGGAGAAAGTGCTCCAGAGGTCAGGCCATCCATCCCCTGCCTCTAGGAGGAATGGACCTAACTTGCCACAAAGACCCTTCAGGAATAAATGAGATAAAGCACCATCTATAAAGAATTTAACGACAGTTATGCAAAGGGATATTTCTAAATTAAAGAGCTCTGGGAGCACGAATTTCACAAAGCCCAAAACGAGAAAGAAGGAAAAGTTAGTTGTTAGGGCAGGTATGAAGGAATGGGTTTTGTCAGATATTTTCAGTTTTATAAAATGAAAACCTTTTAAAAGCCAGGATAGCCTTTAAAAACCAACAAACCAAAATAACATTTTATGGTGATTTTTTGGGAAAAAAAAATGACAGGCCAATCACGTCCACACTCAAAACCACACAGTTATCTAACTTTCCTTTAGAAGTATACAATCGAAACATCAAAAATTGTCAGGCAAATTATAAAATAACATAGTTTTAGATTAGTGTCTTTTCAAATGTAGGGCATTCTGAGTGTACTGGAGTCATTCCATGTTCACGTGAATGTAGTTTCTTACACTGTTTAACATACATGACATTTTTAGAGAAAAAAAACAATGTAGCAAAAATTCACTATTACTTTCTAATGCTACATCCTCCCTGAGAACAGGGGTTAAGAAAATCCCAAAGAGAAAATTAAGGTTCAAGTAAAGTTTTTCTATTAGCTTAAGAAAGGAACCTTCGCAGAGCCTGTGATGCCAAGTAACTATACCTAATTTTTTTTAGTAAATCAGATAATTTTATTGTACTTCAGATACCTGTTAGGAGACTGTAACCAAACCAAAACAAAACAAAAACAAAACAAACCAAAAAAAGCAACAACAAAAAAAACTTTTATAAAATGAATGAACCATTTGTATTATAACCATGTTCTGTCATCTACGGAAAAGTTGGTTTATGCATACTGCATTTTCAAGCATAGAGGATGAGTTCACCTACTCTTAGCAATATGCTATTTTTAGGTACTACCCTTTGTATGAAATTAAAGGAGGGGAAAAGAGAGGCAATATAAAATGTAGGAAAAAAGGAAGAAAAAACCAAGACCCTGGGCTCAATGTGGGTTATGTAGACCTTCAAATCTGACCATAGGAGTTTAAAATGGATGCTGAAGTATAGGGAAGCCGCCATTCCTTATAGTTTCATTTTGTAATAGACATGCACCTGGTAACAGCTGATACTGTTTTGAGTTGTAAAGCTGCAGGAATCCCTTTTGGGTTGTTGGGTTGTTTGTTTTTTGAGACAACATAAATCGAGGAAATAATTGCATGAAATTGACATAAGGGAGGCAAGCCATTCCTATCTGGCTGACAAAAATGAGAGGCTGTTCAGATCATTCAGAATACTGATAAAGATACAGATTTGCAAGTATATGACTAATGAGGTCTTTGAGCAGTTTCACTTGAGGAAGAGAAGGGAGGAAGGGGGACACTGGGGCAGGACTCTGAAATATAGTTTAATGGGATAACAAGAAGAGGAGTTTGCAGCAGAGTGGTCACGGTGAGAACTCGGAAGAGTCTGGAAGCTCTAGTTTCAGAACACATCAGCCTTGAGGAGAGAAGATGAAATCCAGAATTCAGAGACTGGGTTGCAGCAATGTCATAAATAGGCTATACCGTGGGAGTGGTGACTAGCAGATTTATAGAGAACACAGAAAGGGAAGAGTTCAGTCAAGGTTACAAGCAATGGAGGCAATTGGAAGAGGGAAGTGGAACAGCGTGGTATGTGAAGATGTTCCATTGGAGAATAAGAAATGCTTCTGAGCCTGGGGTCGCATTTTTGCAAAAGCAGAGAAGTGTGGAGTATCTAAAAGCGCTGCTTGTTTTTCCTCTGATGGCTCTGTCTTCTCAGTGAAGCACGGCCCCAAACAACCATATAGTCATGATCATCACAGTACCCTGTGTTCTCCACATGCTCAGTCAACACACACACACACACACACACACACACACACACGGCATAACTAATTCATATTTGTGAAACACTAGATTCACAACTCTTCACTGGGGGCTTTATTTAGACACTTTCTTATACTAAGGGAGTAATTATCTATATATAGATGTATATGTCCTCAGGTTTTTGGGTTGTTTGGTTTTGTGATGTTACACTTCTTATCTTTCCAATAAATTGCAAGCTTGGTGTGATCTCTTGCAAGCTTGGTCTAAGATCTCAACTGAGTCAGTATCCCAGGGCTCAAGTCCTCTTTCCACCAGTTCTTAATTGTTTGACCTGGAGCGCAAGTCCCCTTTGCTCGGTTTTGTCTTCTGTAAAATGTGAATTATAGCCCTTACTTGGCTTACTTCCGAGAACTGTGAGAAGGAAGGAAGGTACTGGATGCAGAAGCATTTTATAAATTACAAACAGCTACTGAAAGGTAAAATCGTATTATTATCATCTCTAACATGATTTGTATGCCACACAGTTACTCGATAAATATGTGCTGATTCAAAGCCCAATTGAGACACAAGAGAGCACACACAAAAAACAACTACCAAAGACGAACGGCAGGTCTAATAGATGCTAAGAGGGTAAAAATACTGACAAATCAGGAGCACTTGCTGATGATTCTCTGGAAACAAAGCAGCGTAAGAGGAGCCACTCTAGATATGAGAAGCCTTAGCCTACAGGCTCCCACCAGACTGAGAAGTGGCCCGTGGCAGCCCCTTTGGGTCTGTGACCCTGAGGAAATGAAGGCAGCCAGATGAGGGATACCTTCTTTATTGATGCTTTCCATGTCCCACTAGAATAGCCCAGCATTTTTCTGCTGTAATTATTGTTACCAATATCCACACTTTAAAAAAAAATTATTCATTTGACAGAGACAGAAGTCACAGCAGGCAGAGAGACAGAGAGAGAGAGGGGAGGGGGAAGCAGGCTCCCCGCTAAGCAGAGAGCCCGATGTGGGGCTCAATCCCAGGACCCTGAGATCATGACCTGAGCCGAAGGCAGAGGCTTAAGCCACTGAGCCACCCAGGCGCCCCCAATATCCACTTTTTAATTAGTATTTCCAACAATTTTAGCCGACTCTGGTCTCTCTTCTCCTATGTGACTTCTTTAACGTGAGTTCCATGCAATTCAGTATTTAATCAAGGAGTACCTTCAGGCACTCCTTGATTAGGTACTTAGTACCTATCAGGTACTAAGTACCTTCAGTATACTTAGGTACTTAGTACCTTCAGGTATAAGCATAGTCCAGAAGAGGGGCATAAAAATTGTCACTGATGGTACCAAGTCGTTCAGGTTTTGTAACCTCACCCCAATCCCTGTAATATTTAACATTAGTGCCAGAAATAGAGAGCAGTAATTATTAACATCTGTAAAAATAGACCCAATCCTGTCCTCTCAACCGTTGAGTATCTAGGAATACAAATCTAACAAATGTGGTCAAAACGAAGCCTTCAAAACCCAACGTGTTGCCACATATGCAGTTGGCAGAGGCAGGCCTACCACGAAGCTGAGTGACACTGAAGTTTCAGGGATCCCCGCTAGCACGGGCCCTTCAACACCCACGCCTAGTATGGGTGCATCTGTGATGGTACTATCCTACTTAAAACAGGGGCCCTTGTTGTATAAGCTTCAGGCCCTATTAAACTGGGATATACCTGGATCGCCGATATAGGAAGAGCCACAGATCACACATGATTCAGTTCAGACACACTCTTCGGTGCCACCTTCATAGGCAAAAGGACAAGGTCTGTAAAAGAGGTAAATTTCCAAAGCACCACACAACTATTATCAGGGTCATATGTCACGTCACCACCATTTATAACTCTGTGAAGCTGTCTACTGCCTTCTTTCAGGCCCTCCCCTGTGCTGGTACCCATTCCTGATGCTTCTGTTTCTCAAAGAAAGTCGATGGTGGTAGCTCCAAACCAAAGGCTGCTCCGCAAGGAATAAAAAAAAGGAAAGAAAAGAAAAGAAAAGCAAGGCCCCTATAATGTCCTTGTCAGAAACAAAGCAATTATGAACATCATATGATTAAAAAGAAAAAAAAAGTCATTTAAATAATGAACTCTAATTTGACTATTTAGCAATTCACTATTTAGCAATTTGCTATTTTTATTACATTTTAAATCAATCCATCTAACAGAAATCCTCTCAACCCCTCACAGTACTATTTCATTGCTGTAAACCTATATTTCATTGCAAGACAATATCTTTCTATAATAAAATGGTAATAAAAAGAGTACCAATTATCCCAGTATTTTCTCAAAATAGGTAGACTTTCTTTCATGCCTTAATTTTATGTTTTCCTTTGCCCCATACTAAAAGCTCGGCATAATTATCCCTGAACAGGTTGAGCAAGGTCTCCGCAAAATCTGCTCAGGGTGATTATTTAGCTTTTTTTTGTATTTGCAGAATTTAGCTGAGACCGTTACAAGCGGTTTATCAAAATAAATGCTTGATTGGCTTTAGCAGTTTTTCGTAATTGAAAAAATAAAGAAAAAAGAGTTTTCTAATAAATGGAGGGAGAGAGAGGTTAAATACTTTAATTACTAACTTGCAAAAAGATTTCCATTTGAATATGGAAACAATGTAAAGGGGTCCCTAATTTTTATGGGACTGGAATCACTCCAGAGGATTTAATGATACTGCTGGGCAACCGACACTGTACAACTGAATAATGTGATTTCTAAGCATACTTCCTTAAAATTTAATAGTTCTGGGGAATATTTAAAGCGGGCTACTTTAAAAGGGAAGTTGAATATGCAGATTTGTGGGGAGAGGAATTAAGGAAAGAGTGATTTTTTTTTTTTAAACAATACGTTTTTCACTATGTTTAAATGAAAACCGGTTACTTTGGAGTCAACAGGCATGTGAAAAGAGAGTTACTGAAGGATTTTCCCATCAAGGATTGCTAGATATTAACTGAAGAGCTCAGGTAAATGCGCCTTTCCCTTTTAAAGCATACTTGACATTTCTGATCTTTGAACTCTGATTTTTCACTATTTGTAGGGTCTCCTCACTAAGGTCTTGAGAAGTAAAGGTCTTCTTGAGCTCAAATGACCCTCATTGCTTGCTGACCCTAGTCCTATTTGGGCACTGCATTGTGGAAAAGCCATATTAACTAGATTTCAAGGATTCAGCCACTTTAGCTATATGTTGTACCCCCAAACTGGAGATTTCATAAACAAAGGAATCTCCATCCTTCTAAATATCAGTTAATTCCACCTAATCAGATCTATTATCAGCACTAATCCTAACACGTAGATTACCAGCATTACAAAGCAGCCATTACTAATTAGCCCTCCTTCCTAATACCAGTAGCCCAGGAAAGCCTACCCACATTACTATATTAAAAGGGAGTCTATTCCGAATTGCTGTTTTGTTTGGAAAGGAAGAAAAAAAAATCTGTGTTCCTTTCCAGCTGGCAGTTTTCCTAAATTAGATTAACTTTTAATTTAAATTAAAAATTTTAAAAGCCTTACACAAAGAGACAGTAATTGCCCATTTGAAACATCCAAAAAAAGGTGATTGAAGGGTACAGTAATATGCTTACATGAATAATAAATAATACTTAGCATTTAGATAGAGCTTTCCCCTCATCAAATCACTTCTTTATAAGCATTAACTAATTCATACATTATCCTCACAAGAAAAGTAAAATTAAATGATAACATGTTTCTCTACCTTAAATGTGGGTAAACTGAGGCACACAAAGGCAATTCTGTCATGATGACACATGTGTTACAGAATGTGGACTGTATAGTCAAGCATTTTCTTTGGGGAGCTGTATGTGCCATTAAGCTCAATCTGAAATTCTCTCTTGCCACAGGCATTGTGTGGACTTTGATGATTGTACACAGGCCAATTCTGATTTCTGTCTCTTCCAATGGCTAAGAGTAGTTGAGCAAGATACCTAAAATCTTTCTGCCTTAACGTCTTAATCTATAAAATGGGGGAAATTATGCCACACTGTCCCTACAGACTCACTCACACACACTCATACATAGCGCCTAGTAAACACTCAACAAATGACAGTCATTAGTCACCATTAGGAGGAGTTTATAAGACAACTATTAACAGTAAGCTAATGGAATACTTCAAGTACTATGGCGGGAAATGGAGCCATAACCCCAACTAGGTGTTCAAATGGAATAAAATATTCCAAAGCCCTTGGAAAAATATTAATGGCGCAATTTCCAAGGCAATGCTTAATAGTTTATATTATATGCAATTAATGTACTCCCAGTGAGTACACTTCATCTCAAATTACTGGTTTCCACCCTTTTTAACATTAAAAAAAAAAACAACCAAACCTCACAGACTCAAGATATCGATTTTACTTGGAGCATCCATTGATGGAGGAAACAATGACTAAGAACTACAGTAAATTCTGCGACACCTTTGTGATGCTTCTAAACAGATTTATGTTTCTATTCTAATCACAGGAGGCTCCACACATGTCCAAAAAACCTGTAGAACATATGTGTGACAAACGTCAGTTTGGGGCCCATGTGAATTTGAGAAACCTTTGCAGTAAGCCCAAGTTTCCTCTGAGGCCTGCAGCCCTCAGAGTGGGAACCACTCTCCTAGAGGCTCAGAAATAACACAGCATCCAATGGCTTTCTGTTGCACAGCTGGGATCCACCAGAAAAACTGAGGGGCACAATCCATTTCGATGTTCTTAAAATTTTTCAAACGGAATGTAGAGCTGTCTCAGAGCTGAAGAGAATTTAGAAATCTTCCAATGCAAGTCATCCATTTTAAGGTGAAAACCTTAAGGTGAGATCCAGAGAAGTTGTGTTTTTATGTCCCTAACTACCAGGTAACAGTATAAACTCAATACTTCAGAAGTTTTGATTATAGCCCACTGTGTGTGTGTGTGTGTGTGTGTGTGTGTGTGTGTGTGTAGGTGTGTCTAGGGCACTTCTAAAAAAAATTTAAAAAGCCTTATATAAACTCCTTTTTGGGGGGGGGGGGGCAATCCTAACAAGTGTGATGCAAGATTGCTCTGCACAGTTCTCAAGCAGCACTCAAAATCTTTTATTACAATGGTCTTCTTTTTCTCTTTTTTTCTCTCTTCAACTTTTTTTTTTTCCCCATCAACACAGTGACAAGATAGGGGTACTACGTACATGTTCGGTTTTTAACATCACTGGTTGAACACAAAATCTAGTTAAGATATGCCAAACACTACAGAGAAAATAAAAACCTGAAATCTATTTTCATCACACTTATAAATGTGCGCGTTTTTAAGCGGCTGGAATTTTAAATATATTTTCATTTCTCCTCATCTGGAGAATTTACATGGTTGTGAGAAAACCTTGTTGAAACCTTATTTTAGTCTTCATGGAGCATAATCTCCACATCTCAGACAGCCTGCAGCAGGCTGAATCCCATTTGCAGCTTCCTCTGGGGCTCCGTGAAGCTCTATTAGTACTGCATATTACACATAAGTTACTTTTAATGCTCTTCCAAGGCTTGTTAAATGCTACACAAACTTTATACTTCATGGCTCTAATGTTTAACTTATCCACCAGTAAGTTTGAACCCATAATTCATCCAGTTGTTCATGTTGATGACTCCCACCCATTGCTATTTCTAAATGAGTTTTTTTTTTAAGATTTTATTTATTTATTTGACAGACAGAGATCACAAGTAGGCAGAGAGGCAGGCAGAGAGAGGAAGGGAAGCAGGCTCCCCGCGGAGCAGAGAGCCCGATGATTTGGGGCTTGATCCCAGGACCCTGGGATCATGACCTGAGCCGAAGGCAGAGGCTTTAACCCGGTGAGCCAACCAGGCACCCCATAAATGAGTTCTTTTTTTTTTTTTAAAGAACTAGATTCTGATTAAGAGCAGTTACTGATTATGTGCATGAAAAGAAATTCCTTAAACCTCTGCCCCAGACATTTGATAAGGTAAAACCAAGGATGTAAAGATAGTGGCTTAATAGTGTTATTTAAACTGTGACACTTATTAATAGGCACAAACAACCTATTCAAATGCTATGCATTAAATGTGACTGTTCTACTTACTGGGACGTTCCAGTGCCCTCTACCAAAACAGACCTAAATGGGACGATTTGAACAGGTGAAAATGTTTAGACTGTACTAATTTTTCCTTTTGGAAGGTGAACCTAAAATATACTATTTACAATATACAATCCATAATACTTTCTGCACATCATTCCCCACCCCCCCAGATTGCATTTAGATTGCATATAATTTGGATTTGATAGAATTCTGTCCCAAGCTACATGCAACCTAAAAAAAAAAAAATCACAGACTTTGAGGAAGAGCAAATAGCACTGATTTTGCCTCACAGAGGACATTTTTCTTGGCTGAAATTCTGACAACATTTTATTTTCAGATAGGTTTTTATTAAGGTTTTTCTTTCTTAGAACAATAATCTCACTTAAAACAAATATAGGTATAGACATGCGCCCAAAGGTATAAGAAAAGTGATGAAACCCTTCATATTCCTAAATGTCACAGCAATGGTAACATCAGTTGCATTTGGAAGGAAAAACTTTAATGTTTCTTTCCCATCTTCATTGCTTAACGTCAGTTAAATTGTATAATTACTACGTAATTGTGTGTTCTTAATTTCTATTTAGGAAGAAAATTTCAATCATTTTTATTTTGGGACATTCAGAATATTATGAAAACAACCAGGGTTACCACGTTTATCCGTCAGAAGTGCTCTCTTCAACCATCTAAGCCTCACTGTATTTTAGTAGAGAATACTCTCTCTGATATCAGGTTATTTCAAAGATACAAAGACAAAACAAAAACAAAGAAGATTAAAACCCAGAAAAGATATACTTTGGAATTTAAGTATTTTTAGGGTTAGTACATGTCAAACAGTGTTTGGAAAATGACAGTGGTATTTTGTCATTATTCTAAATTTCATAAAAACGAGATTTCCGAGTATACTGTCCTTTTATTTTACCTTAATTTTCAAACAATTTAACAGTGACCTATTTCTGGTAAAAGCTTTGCTAAGGAGATAAAGAACCAAACTATTTGAAAAAAAAAAAAGAGGTGAGCAGTGGATGTTTTTCCTTTTCACGTAAATTTTATAGTGAAAAGAAGTCCATCGATAGGTAAGAAAATGCCATATTTAACAGAGACGTATCCAAACCTGACACAATCATAAACTTCTGAGTATTCCCAAATACACTATTTTAGTCATCTGTTTAAAAGGGACATCATATTTAAGATTCTTTCAATAATTATTTTAAGGAAAAAAGCTGCACCTTGACACTGAATCCTATTTGTATATATTACAACAGCACAAATTCCTCACCATTGAAAAAAGGACTTTCTGTGAAGAGATGACTTAGTCACTGGGAAGTCTCGAAAAGGAAATTAAAATGATGTTGTCAGAATAATTGAAACTTCCACACTGTTATTTTGCACAGTGTTATTTTGATGGAATCGTTAGAACGTGGGGGAGGGGACAAAGAAAACACACTGGTCTCCCAGACACCCACATACTACCCCGTGTTCAGGCTCCCACTACCAATCAGCCAATCAGAAAGGCGTCTGTGGTAGCCGACCTTAACCAGTGCCTTGATTAACCAGGACTAAGTAGTAATTAAGACCATTCCAATTAAGTTTTAATTTTAAAAAATTAACTGCAAACTCAGTCATTCAATAAAGAGTTGTAGTCGTTTGGTGTGTTTCTAGGCGTAGAATATAGCAATTTACTATTGACAAGCACTAACGGACGAGGTCATTTCACAAGTATAGTGTGGACAAAGGTGAACCGGGCAACTGATGAAATCTGTGGCCAAGGCGAAATAGCAATCTCTGAGCCAAATGGTAATAAAGTTACTGAAATGAAGCAATGTAGTTTCTAAACTGAACTGTCATAAAGGAGGATATGGGCTTCAAACTGGCATGTCAGTAGTAATTAAAATATTATTTCTCTTTTTTAAAAAGTTCCAAATGGCGTTAATAGTCTTATCGATTTTTTTATTCAGACAGCTAAAAGTGAGGTGAGAGGAATACTGTGGAGCGGACTGACTGTAGGGTAGGAGGGGGCGCCATAGAGGTTTGGAGGGAGGGAGGGCAGAAAGAGAAAGGGAAAAAAAAAAAAAGTAGACATGCTAAACCACTGGAGTCTATGAGGGCTTCCACAAACAAAATACTATATTACCCTAAAGTAAAAAAAGTCAAAGGGATTCAGAAGTTATCACATACGATATGAACGCTTACCCAAGCAATGGCTGCACATAGACTATACTGTCCACAAGGACAGAGGAAGTTTCTGTGAGGCAAGATGACAAAACTCGGGTTCTCAAAATAGATTTCTCCCAAGGAGTCCTGAGGTATTCTCTACACGATCCCTTGTGGAAATGCCTGGTGCGGCTGGCTAGTCGTCAAATACTTGGTCAATTTGTTCAGGTAGGGTCCGACTGATATCGTTCAGTGCCAGCATAAATAAAACTCAAAGAAAATGCACTCGTTCAGCGTGCCGAGCTTTCCCCTACTAGGAAAGATCGAGCTCCCTGCTAACAAGAGATAAAACCTGTAATAAGCTACAACTGGCATCATTTTTGCTATTCTCATGTTGAAAATAAAGCAGTGTGTGTGTGTGTGTGTGTGTGTGTGTGAGAGAGAGAGAGAGAGAGAGAGAGAGATGGAGAATGACTTCCAGGAGACATTATCGAATCACGGACCTTATGGTTAGAAATAATCAAAAGATCATCAGACTCAGGATCCTACTTTACCTTAAATAAGAGCGAGAGTGCTTTAAACAGTAGTGAAAGCCACGTCTGAGATAAAGAGCTATGAAAATGGAGATGGGGCTTCTTCGTATGGATGCCAGAGTATAAATCCGCATGCAGTCTGTGTGTCCCACTGAGGACTCAGCTTCCTCAGAAAGCCAAGTTTCCATTTGCACCACATAAGTTGGCCCTTGGCAAGCACAGAGAAGGAATACTTGCACCTTGCCGTAAGTGAGCTGTTCAGCCCCAATCCTCATCTAGATACTCCTTAAAAACCAACACACTCCTCTTTACAGTGAAAGCCTACCTAAAAAGTAGTATTTAACCATAAAAAGAGCCTCCATACCAGTTCTTTAGGTAATCCACTTTGTAGCTAGCTAATTACATGTGATCATCTTTCACTTAATTGAGCCTATACTCACATTATTCAAAATTAAGTGATTTGTCTAAACAGAAATAGAAAGCACAAAATAGTTCATCTGGAAGGGACACACACAAATCACCAGGGACCTAGGACCCAGGTCAGAGCATCAAGAGGACCTTAGTTTTAATTTGTAGGAGAAATGCCAAAAATGTGAAAATTTCTGTAATTTATTTTTTTTAACTCTCCTTCGAGGCGTGATCCTAAGTTACAAGCTCCAGCATTCCCCACCCAGCTGTTGGAAGCCCAAGAAGCGATTTGCTTTGTGATAGAGGGATCTGTCTGCACAGGACTTTGCAGACCTCAGATCCCATTACCGGAGAAGCCTCCTCTTGTCAGTCTCTGCCCAGTCCCAGTAAAGCAAAATAAACAAATAACACATGCTTCCGGAATGAAAGTTGGTTTTTCTTCTCATGTCTATGAGCAAAAAATAAAATGATTGTTTTAAAATGGGCAGGCCAATCAATTTATTTTTTTCTCTTGTTCTTGGAAGCTCCAGGAAAAGGGGAAAAAAAAAAAACTACACTGGCCAGATGTAAATTATTTATATTTACTTTCTTATGGCTTTACAAATGTTAACATATGCTGTCATATGACAGCCCATATGGAAAATAACAATACAAATATTAACCGAATAAGAAATGTCTGATTAAAACCAAGAAGCAATTGAATGTGACTGCTTCTGTACTAGGAAGCACAGGGCAAGTATTTGTAAAATCTTCCCTGAAGTTTTGTGCCTGCTACACAGATTTTTTTTTTTTTAATTCTATGCCAAAGTAGTCATATCAATTCACGTTGCAGTAGTAATCATTAGAGATCGGCAATGAAAACACCCTCCTGATGCAGAAAGCAATTGTGTCAATGGGCGGCCTCCATTTTTAGGGGTTAGGGGAGTTATCCAGATCACTCTCTACCACTGTGAAATTTCAGCCTAAAGGTCTACAGCCCTCAGAAAGAAAACAAAGTAATATTTAGCAAGGATAAAAGCTCCCCCACTCATGAAAAATAAGAAGATTAAGCAACCTCTCGTCTGTCCTTGGTTTATTTTGCTTTTTATTTTGGTAAGGCTAAATGACCTTCTGCCACAGGAAATAAATCTGTAAGGAGCTGAAAATCCTAGGCAATTAATGCACTGACCAACAAGTGAGTCCCCTCAAATTATGGTTTGGGATGTGCCAAATGCACATGGAAATGCGTCTGTGAAAAGCAAAGGTAAGGCAAAACACAGGCTGACTTGCACTGTTACTGGAACACAGAACTGAGTTTAGTTCTGGGCAAGATTTCATGCTGCCTGACTGTGACATAATAGTGTCAGGTAAATGAAAGGTTTTATTTAGTGCCAATTTTAACAAAACCCAATGTTAACTTATGACACAATAGGGATTTGGAGGTCTTCCTCGACACCTTAAAAGGAAGTGGACCAGAATCCAGCACGAGATGAAGGTGCTATTTCATCTCGTACAGTTCCCTCACCCCAGGTAATAACTTATTTATTGATACAATGAAGACCTATAGCATTAACCAGAGACACAATTACAAGATTACACGGAGTCAGCGTTCACCTATACACAATGGTTTGTTGGACTGTAAAGAACCATCCGTTTCAAATCTGTTCATTTCATCCAAACTCCTTATTGCTTCACTAAAACTAAACCTACGCACTTGTGTACATGCGTGTGTGCAGAGACACACGCAACATGAAGGGGGGGAAAAGGGGCATTCATTTTTAACCACAGCGCTGCAAGAAAATCAAGTATCCTTTTTACTCCAAAAGCACTGCCTGGATTAGAAGACGCTTGCCGCTTCTCAAAGCAAGACCAGTTACCATAACAAATGCACATTTTACCAGCCTTGGAATTCTAATTGTGTTTAATACAGTTTCATGTTGCATCAAAGTACAAAATCAATACCAATTGTCCAGCACACAGGAAAAATGGAATCTATAAACGGCTGTTATTGAGTAATTAAACACCTATTATTGTCATGGGTAGTGAAACAATGAATATGATAAGATAAATTTTTGCAAGAAAATGCTGCAGTGATTAATACCTCCCTACGTATTAAATAAAAATGACTGCCTTTTGTGCAGTACCGCTGGCGGAAGAACGGGGACGCGGGAAGTAGTTGCCAGTGCCACAATAACAGGCTAACCTTGAACTGAACTCCTTTCCTCAAGAAATTAAATGCTGTAGCAGGACTTTAAATCCCCCCACTTAGAGCTCATTTGTGCACCATGTAACCTGCAGTTCCTGAAAAGAACTGATTATCTTCAAAAGGAGATTCCCTTTATGATTTCTTTATGAATGTGTATATTGTTTCTACAAAAAAAAAAAAAAAAAGTATTGCAGTGTCCAATATAAGAATATTAACAGTGTAAGCAAGGCAAAGAGACTTGTCCTCATCGGATCCCATTTCTACTTCCAGGAATTCAAGAGCAGAATGCAATCTGTTATGGAAAAATGTACATTAGACTGAGAATGAGGGTAGAGGAAATGCCTATTTAGAAAAAGGGATTAATCCCTTAGACCGATGCTGACGCTTCTGGCTATTCTGTTGCCTGAGTTCCTGTATCTTTCTGGGTCTCTCTCTCTCTCTCTCTCTGTCTCTCTGTAGCATAAGCATGAAACTCCTCAGTCCAGAGCCCCCATCCCCTCTACACACACACACACGCACGCACGCACACACACGCACACACACGCACACTCCCCACCACATGGTTCCTCCATCGCTTTGCCTTTTTTTTTTTCCAACTTGAGAATGATGCACCAGGAACAACTACAAAGTACAAAAGATGAATCTATGGTTGTGACACTTGTAAAGGGTAACCCTATTTCACAAGTGAGATGGGACAAAAAAGAAAGAAAAAAAGGCCACTGAAGCAATAACTGCTCACTGAATTACCATTAAATTGTAAGATTTACAATCCGATGGACAGTAAGTGCATATCTAATGGAGTTTGTCCTCTAAAGGAGTATAAAGTGAATCTTCGCAGCATAAGATGGGTGTAGGTGATATATGTTTCTTTTAATCTGTGTTTTTAATTAAAAACAAAAAAAAAAGTTCAAAACACAGCAAAAGGACACGTTGATGCAACACCAGCAAAGCCCTGAGGCAAACTTAGGAGTCAACCTAATTTTAAATGCACTTTATATTAACTATTTTCATTTTCTCTCAAACTGAAATCACTCTTCCAAATACAAAGTAAGATACATAATCAAATAAGTAGAGCAAAATGGAAGACATGCTATCTTTCAAACAGCATTAATACATGAACAGTTAAACTTTTTGAATTGTTTAAAAAAAAAACAAACCTTAAGTCCACATGATTGGTTATAAATATAAATTGTGAGGTTTTATGCCGAAGGCAAAAAGTAAAGAGTTTATTAGTAGGATTGTGTCATTTAATAAAGACAAATAAATTCTTCTGTTGACAACATGGAGAGAATTCAAATATGATACTAATGTAATCAAGTATCAGTAATATTATGACTATGTTCGTTTTTCTTAACACAAACCACCCCCAGAAAGGAACTGACTATTTTGGAACAAAATCACCTACAATACTTTAATTAGTTCTTTAGTAATCATTAAAAGCAAATTCCAATCCTCATTCCCTGTGCTGCTTTCCAAAGTAAACATTCATGAAATAATGCCCATTTTCTACCTCATGACAAACACCTAATAAAACACATCCGGTCAGAGACTCAAGCACGTGGATAAAATTTTAACAAAAGCTTTCTGGAATAGGAAAATTGATACAAGGTAGCATAAGTAATACTATTAGAGGACTTATTTATTTTATTTTGATAAATAGGTGTCTTTTAAGTAGTATTTCAGAAGTAACTGTCCTTGAATCAAGTAAAATGTAAAACTGTTATGCCGATTTTGCAAACCTATGCTTTGCTCTTCTCACCTCTCCCCCACATGATCTGAATTTTTTATTTTAAAGGATTAACAAGTAACACATTTGATCAGCAATGATATCCTTGTTCTCTTAAACCTTAGTGAATCAAGTTCGCTAAAGGTGAAGTAGTGGAATTATCAGTACAAGTGGCTATGTCATCAGAGCCTTCAGAAAGGTGCTATACAGAAATGCCTAAACAAACAGCAGCGTCAAGGATTTTATATATGAGATAGATACACACAGATCTCTCTCTTTCTCACACACACACACGCACACGCACATGCACACGCACAGCCTGCCTCTGGTTATTAAAAATATGAAACCGATTCACTGCTGTATATAAACCAAAAGGCTTTTGCAATCCCTCCCCTATTAATTTTAACTTCATTGCCAGTTTAAATGATGTACCATTTTCTGCACCCCCCCCAGCCCCCGCCAAGATATTTTTAAAGATTCTCTTAAAAAATCAGTTCGTTAAAGCCCCTCTCTATGCTACAGTAAGCCGGAGAATTTCCAGCATCTGATGAAGACCAGTGGACCACCTGATACTTTTTTCAGCAGAGTGATAAAATTAAAGGATGGCTTTGATTTGCTTGAAGGATTACTTCCCTCACTTAATTGTTTAAAGTGCACAGTATTAACACAAAGAGGGGGAAAGAAGAAAATTAAGAAGGTGACTGTAGAGCCTGAGCTAATTGCAAGCTGATTAGATTGTGCCATGCAGGAGCTCTCCCTCCGTTACATACCATCACAAGCTCTGGTCTTTTCCACCCTGCTGCTGCAGCAAACAAGCTGATTTGCTAACAAAGTGGTCAGCTCGGGCACTTGCACAGCGGCTCACGGGGTCCACAGACGGCTGCTCTCCATGCAGAGAATCTCAAGCTCCATTTTCCAATCTGATTACACGGCATCTTGTTCCAGCAGCCTTAAACCTTCATGGCAGTTTACCAACATTTTCATCACTTTTTTCTTTTACAAAGCCAAAGAACTGATAAGCTCTCAGGTACCCAGGATTTCATAGTCAATGGCTGGCCAGCAGCCAGCATTCCCTCACCACACAACTGTTTCGGGCCACACTGCATAAAGCAGACAGGATTTACCAGACAGCACAGAACTAGTAGAATTTTGCCATGTGTACAAGTAAGCAGCATGTTTCTGCCCTTACGGATGTCGACTATTGTGCCTAATCACATCTAGGAAGTACAGACACCTAATAGGCGCCCTGCCTGCCCCCCCCCCCCACAAAAAAGAGGTGATGCAAAGCAAACCAATAAGCATATGGCCATGAATTCACTATTACCCTAACTAACATGCTCAGGAACTCTGCCTGGGAGATGCAAAGCACTAGTAACTGTTTTTAAAAGCCCTGGTTTGACAACCTGAACCAGTTACCTCGGTGACGAAGAAAATGACCTTAAGTGACTTTCCATTAAAATCAGAAATGGTGAGGATGCCACAAAATAACTGATTAGCATCTTAAGACTTTCCCAAGCCCCTAGAACTTTAAGAAACAATAACAACAACAATGACGACAACGCAAAAGATGCAGAAATGAGGTACCAAATTTATCATCGAAAGCCCCTCATGAGAATTACTTACTCCCTTTAATTCCCAGAAATCACATCATGCAGTTAGCAAGCGGGAGGCTCAGTGTAATGCCTTCCCATTCAAAAGTTTAAAACAAAGGCTGCTGCATCATTTTAGGTAGAACACCTACGTGTAGATGTTTCCTCCTGCGTAATATTTTAAAAATTCATTTTTACCTATGGCCCATGGGCCTACGATACAAAATTAACACACTTCCATTCAACCAAAAAACAATAAACAAACAAAAAAAGAGTAACAGAGCCACCTCCCACCACGGCCAATAACTTTCTAACAGAGATAACGAAAAGAAAAATGGGCTTTAATGGCTGTGGCTATTCCTGGTTCATTTCTGCATAATATTGATCTATAATAAAGGGTCTGGGAGGGGAGGGAGGGAGGAGAGGAGTCTACAGTTCTGGGAAAACTGTAGGCTCACACGATGCCTCCGTTCTCCAGCTCACCAGTGCACTGACCCTCTGTATCTCGAAGTCATTAGAAGGAGTCCCAGCCCTGCCTCCAGGAGAGGGGATTTGAACTCACACACCGAAGTGGGGAGATTTGGGATTTTGAGCATGCCAGACAGAAGGGTCATTCCTCCTCACTGATGAGGAGGACGCTTGTCCCCCGGGGAGGGGAAAACTGGATGAGTGACTGTCGCAAGATTCAGGCAATGGATGTGCTGCTGACTCAGGAATGGACTCTGACAGCTACCCCCTGCTTCAGTCCAGCGCTCGGAGTGGGAAGTGGTTTTAGGGCAGCTGCACTGACAGGTACATGCAAAAGTGAGGGGGGAATGGGAGAAAAGGAAAGAGGGAATGAATGAGCAAATGCAACAGCAGCTCCTTCTTGAGACATACACGTAATATACAAGAAATAAACATCTTTCCTATTGTGAGTTGATATTGCCCAAGAGATAAAAGATGTGTGTGCGGCTTTGCGTATTTAGAACACCCACAGCACTTCTGAATGGACTTTAAGAGAGGACACGCATTTTAAAAACTCACAAACCAGACTCCGTGTATCTCCATGACCACAATACGGCAAAACCCTCTAAACTCATAGAAAGTATATCCATCCAGCCATATATGTATGTGCATGTGGGTGGTATCGTGCATAAATGACTGTCAACTTAAAATGCCATTCTCTAATTTATATGCAAATTCTACCTCTGGTAAAATAAAAACATATTTTAAGCAGCTTATAGTGCCAACACATTATTCCCACGAATGATTCCTAGTAAACTATTTATGCCAACTGTGGTGGGTTGTTTTTTTTTTATGATTTATTGGATGGTGAACGAAACCACTTAAACTATAGTTGCCTGTATGAATCAGTAATTTTCATGTTTCTAATTAAAATGTAAACAGCGTAATGAAGACATCAAGTTTTTAGGCAAATGTCTCTTCCCGTGCCACTTGGGGTATGGTAATTACTGGAGCAGATCTATGGATGCTCCTGAATCCTCTACAAGTCCAGATTAAAAGCATTACTGCTAAACCTGGCTTTTTACACGAGGGAATTGTGTTCTCTAACCCATTCCCAGTTTGCTTACAGATGCACATTGGCACTACCTTGAAAACCTAGTCATTAAAAAAAAATCAAAATGGAAAATAACAAACTAAGTAATTTATATTTAAAATGTTGATTATAAAATATTTACTGGCAATCAAAATGCTGGAACTAGATCTACTCCGATTTGATTCTCTGCCATTAGCTTCTTGAAAAAAGAAAAAGAAAGAAAGAAAGGGGAAGGGAGGGAAGGAAGGAGGAAGGAAGGAAAGAAAGAGGGGACAGAAGGAGGGAGGGAGGGAGGGAAGGAGGGAAGGAGGAAAGGGAAGGAGGGAAAAAAGAGAGGAAAAGAAAAATAGCGACCAAACAGTGTCCACCCTAAATTTCCAGAGCCCGGATCTGGGTTGTGGGATAGAGGGATAAGCTGATTCCAGATTCAAAGATATTGTTAGTTTCCAAGATGTATTTTGTTAAATGAAAAAAAAAAAAAAAGTACACAATACACAAATTAGCAACATTTAAAAATAATATATAACCCATGGGATAAAAATGTGCCATTTTCCCCTCTCATACTCAAGAATGTAAAAGTACCTTTGATATGAAGCTGTAATCTGTCTTCATTTTTATTTCAGCATCTACTTCTCTCTGAAATTCGTCAAAATGTATCCTAAAGCAAATGACCTCTTACACGTGCTGAAGAAATACATCACCTCTTCTGCCTACAACTGTTAATTGAACCTCCCTCTGAAGCCTCTTTTTCCAAGTTAACCAGCACACTTGCTTCACATATCACTACCTAGCACTTGAATAGTTTCTTTTTCGGTTATCATTCTGCGCTAACCCCCCTCCCAAACACCTCTCACAGCTACTGTGGCCACACCCGCAGCTGAGTGGTCCTGGCTGAAATTCTTGGTGAGAGGAAAAGTCTACAATGTGTAATAAAAGGAAGATTCTCCTTCTCCCCTCCGGCCCCCAACCCTGGACTCGAAGTCCACAGATGGACTGATAGGGCCAATTTTCATATTATTTTTACATAAATGCTAGACAAGCATGTTGCTGAGGTTGGCTGTGCAATTGAAATGGCTAAGAAACGTGAGTGTGTCGGAGGTGACGTGAGGCAGAGAAAGAGAGCAATTTTTGCACTGTTATGTTTTATTACTAAAGTAATGCCAACAAATAAATATATATCCTCCAATGTGGGGTCAGAAGGAATGTTTAATCAAAAAGCATTTGCTACCACTTTTCCATCTGAAAACATATAAGCTCTCCTTTTCCCCCCCTCCCCCCTGGGCTTTGGACACAGAGACATAGTATTTGGGGGGTGGGGGAGGGGTGGGACATGGAGAGAGAGGGGGGACCTGAAAGAGGCATATTTTGGTGATGTTCAAAATTTTTCTTAACACCTTTGGGGGTTTTCAGAGGGAAGGAAAGCTGATTGAACAAGGCCAAGTGTTTTCTCAGCTTACGGGTGATCTCATAGTTGTGCTCAATATCAGAAGTGTTGCGAGCGCAGAGGCATCATTTCTATTCGCTTTGTGCCAGAGAGGTAAACACTGGATAGCATTGTGGCTTAAAACAATAAGAAATCCCTTTCCTCTCAGGCTTTCAAGGCCGTGCTAATCGGGTGTAATTTTTAATGAACACTAGCTGCTTGGTACTCATTCAAGACATTTCGTTAGAAGGTTATTCATTTAAAAATCAACGTTTCAACCATATCAAGCTGTAACCTTTCTTGAAATGTAAATGAATGGTTTAAATGAGAAGATTAATAAAGAAGGGATGTTCCCATTCCAAGCATGGCATGCTATGTATTTTTAAATTTGTCTATGCCAGATGCTGTCAGTCAGAACAAAAAACTGTCCAAGCAGACAATCTGTGCGTCTGAATGTTGATCATGTTGGAAAGTACGGGGGGGAGGGGGGGGAGTGTGTCAAGGATTCATGGTCCTTCATCTTTGCAGTAGAGCAAACACGTCTCTCAGTATAGCGACAGACAGCTGCTTCCACTTTCTAATGTGCCCTAACTTAGATCACTGAAAGAATTGTCAGCACTCAGAGAAACACACAAAGATAACACAGCCAGCTGCCATGGAGGGGAAAAACAGCACAGCTCAGAAGAAATGGGATTTGTTCCATTTGCATGATGCTGTCTCCCCTGGGCCCCTTTCTTTCAAATCCAAAGCACAAAAGACAACACTTAACATATTTGCTTAAAGATGACAACCTCATGTTGATTTCATTTGGATGTAACAGTGTCAGGATTACAGATATAAGAATATATTATATCTGTAACAGAGACTGACAAATGTACCCATCAGTGGAACTGTCTGATTCATCTGCTTATACAGCCATTTTACCATCCCAAGGGTGCCATCTAAGTAGTAACTTTAGAAGACTGAAGGTCTAATTTTATTACACCACATTTCAACCTACTAAACAATATTATTTCTAAAATAGATCATTTTTATTGGAAGTCTCCCTGATGAAAAATCCAGTAGACACCAGAGAATTTATGAACTGTATGGGTCCTTTGAACTCAATATACTGCCCATTTTAAACAACTTTTCTTGCTCTATGGCAAAATCTCAAAATCAAATAAGGGAAGGAGAGAATATGTGTGCTTTGAGTAACTAACTATATTGATATAGTAAACGGATTTTAGAGCAAGGAGGGGGAAAGGAGAGAGAGATCGATCGATTGATTATATGGACAACTGTAAAATCAGGCCTTACCTGGTCCATCTGAATAAATTCTTTGTGACGACTTGCGTCTGTCTATTCTCATATATGTCTTCCCTTAATGCAACATCTGTATTTCAGTGGCAACTATATGAATAGTCGTTGCCCATCAGTATCTCTCGGACATATACTCAATCTAATTTCCAGTTAAGGTATTCTTTAGGTAGAGGATAAGACCAGAGACAGATTTAAAGCTAACTTGGCTAGCCACAAGTCATAATTTGTACAGCTTTGGAAACCAGTATTCCAAGCCCCTGTATTTTCACACATCTTCATTCTATGTGGCTTTATGAATTTTGGCTTTATTTTTTTAAGCAAATAGAGAGATCTAGGATGATGTGATTAAATAATTTTATTTGCATCTACAATACTCTGACTTGCTTGATTGGAATTATGGGGACAAGGATGGAGACACAAGGAACAGGTAGAGAGGAAATATCCACTCTCTCTTCATCTATGCTCTTCGCCCATGGACACACACATACACAAGCACACACATAAATGCCTGGGCACATCCAGTCCCACAGCCCAACCAACTGACTTTCCATAATGAAATGCTGGCTGCCCGTAGTCCTGCTTTGTCCAAAGGAAGCTCTTCCGCATGTTGCTATTTACTTGCAACAGTGTAATCCACTCATTTGGTCTTGTTTTATAAAATAGAGTTAACTGCTATATGTGAAATTTCTGCACAGCAGATGGTTACCAATCATTATTTTCCATTTGTTTAGTTTCTAGTCAGAACAAGAAAAACTGTGGGATAGTAATGCAAGGAAAACTAGCAGCCTGCGTGATAACCCAACCAGTGCCAGAAGACGCATTAAAAAAAAAAATCACTTTTATCACACAGTATATCAAAGCTAAATATAATTTTGAGGAATGAGGGGAGGTTATTCACCCCATCCCCATCCATAAAGGAAAATGCCATTTGAATAATTTATTTTATTTCTTAGTATAAAATCCTCTAAGATTTAGCCTCTCCATTTTTTTAAGTGATCAAAGTTTCTAGAAGCAACTTATTATAACCATTAATGTTTGTCATCACCCAAGCTGAAATCATTTTCTTTACCTCTAAGTGGCCCAGTTGTCCAACAGAAAATGGGAAATAGGAGCCATTTGTGGACAAGTGCACATGCACAGAAAATTAAGCTGTAAATATCTGGACCGGGTTATTACTGGAATCTGGAAACATCTGGGGCTACAGAACAAGCCAAGCCCCATTTCCACAATGTCCAGGTAATTGCTTAAATGATTTATACCTTACGGTTTCTATTAAAAATGTCTTTAAAGAGAAACATTTGTAGGCTGGGTTCTGCAATAAAAACTGGTATCTGATTTCACTTGCACAAAAATCTCGTGAAAGATGCTACATTTCTTCAAGGACATGTGCATGACTACACTAACCCTGGACAAAGACGGGGCTGGAAGAAGGCGTGGTCAGTCGCTCAAAGAAAATGATCCTTGCAGGAAGGCAAATTTTAAGTGGCTTATTTGTGATTGGTTTTTACTCTAATCCAAATAACCCATTTAAAAAATTCTCTTCGTGCACCTATGACAAATATATTCAAGCCATTTGAGGGTACACTATACTTCATCATCCATTTGCAATTTCAGTTTTAACTAATTTCTCATAAACCCTGTTTACTGGATCTTCGAATGAGTATCATGCCAAATGTATCTCCCAAGGGACAAGGAAGTGCCACCTCCCAGTTAGACCTGGGCCACTTAGTTAAGAATCTGAAGTGAGATTTAAATTGGCTCACTTCGATGGTGTCTTAATGGAGCTACCAACTGGCCACTCAGAATGAAAGAGCTGTAAGTGCTGTCATGTTTCCTAGTTGCTCTACTGAATACAAACACACACACACACACACACACACAGAGCTGTGCTCACGTGAAATAATTTTATGTTTCATTTTAGATTTAAGCCAAGAGGACAAATATAGCCTCCTTGGTATTCTTCAAGAATTGTCATGTCTAGGCCTAATTAAAAAAATCAGTTATTGACAACTTTCAACTAAGCTTCTGAGGAACACCCCCCCCCACAAAAAAAAGAGTACAACGATTGACCACCAACTTTTAATCAAGGCTCTTATTTTGTGGCTACCAACTTACATTACTATGGTCTCTGGGAAATCACCCAGTTTTCCTCTGGCAGGACTAAAAGAAAAAAGGCTAACATTTGAGGCATGAAAGATCTGCATGGATATTTTTATTGAGTTAGCTTAAAACCCCACAACTTCCTGAATATAAACATGGCAGAATTTTAAGCTATGTCTTTTACTTTTTACTTTTATTATTTATTTATCTATCTGACAGAGAGAGTGTGTGCATTCACAAGCAGGGGGAGAGGCAGAAAAAGAGAGAGAGGGAGAAGCAGGCTCCCGACTGAGCAAGGAGCCCGATGTGGGACTCCATCCCAGGACCCTGGGATCATGACCTGAGCCGAAGGCAGACACTTAACCGACTGAGCCACCCAGGCGCCCCTAAGCTACGTAGCTATGTCTTTTAAATCTTCCCTTGATTTAGTTTGGTTTTTGGACAACTACCACTGCAAGGATTTTCAGTTCATAATTGCTACTCTCACTCTCATGGATTTTAACTAATTTATTTAAGCAACTTTAACTTGCTTAGTTTATTTAATGGTTTCCAGAACACCAGTAGAGCTGATTTAACAAAGGAACTGAACACATTATTTTAGTCAAACTGCAAAAATGCTTTTGCTAGGTTTCAAAATCTCTTTTTCTACCTACAATGTCCTGTCCTTCTGTACTACTGAAGCTCTTTGCTGAAGATGCAGTGTTTTCATGCAATTAACTAAGCAACATTCGTCCACTGTAGCTCACTTAATGGCATTTCTTTGTCATAATCCAGGTTCAACAATTAGCACTGCAGATATTTCTTCTATATGGAGTGTATGAGATCAACCTAGATTTCAGTATGAAGTGGTAAGAAAACATCTAGAACTTTCCAGATCTGAAAAGCCCAAATTAAAAGAAAACTAGTGAGCTTCCAGTAAAGGTTATAGGTTGCCTTAGTAAAATTGTGTTTCTAAAAGAATGACAATAGATTCTTTGGGGTTTTTTTTGTTTGGTTGGCATTTTTTGTTTGTTTGTTTTTGGGGGGGGGTTTGGGAGGGTTTTTTTTCTGATTTCTTTCACAAAGCAAGGTGAAAGAGTTCTTTTCTCTGGTACAACCATCTTTAGGTTCAAATTACAAAAATATAAAATAAAAATCTTAATAAAATACTGCTGATTAACTCATTACCATTTCAACACTTTGATCAAATTGAGCTTACCTTAGAAAATTCTGCAATGCCATTTGTTGTAACATTAGTGACAGCTTTGAGGAAGAAAATGACCCTTCATAAGCATACAAACCTGACTGGCACAAACCTAATGCAGAGGAACCACCAGAAGACAAGGTCATTGGGTGTAACCCCTGCTAAATTGCTTACTACCCAGTATTTAGTACAACATAAAGTAATAGTGTCAGACACTATTGAAATATAAAACAAAAATATGCCAATTAAATAAAATGTTAACCAAAGACATTCACAAACTGCAGAGGGAAGGAAAGTCTCCTATCAAATGTAAATGAACTAGTTTGCATCTCACATCATAGCACCCAAATACCATGTAGTCCCAAGGAAATCTCTTTTAAGTGTTGCTGGGACACAGATCTGCACACTGCTTATTTATCAGAGAAAAGACAAAATAGAAAGAAATGCCTCAGGAGGTGCTGATTTTCTATGTCCAACCAAGGCTGAATAACCCTATTTTGGCAAGAAGCTGATTTGGAAGTCTCCTGGTCTAGTATTTTATGATTCAGTAGCCTCATTTTTTTTTTTTTGTTTTTTTTACTGCAAACAAACAAGGAAAAAAAAGAAAGATGTAGAAAGATTTGAAGCCATTTGTTACTACTTTATAATCAAAACAGGCTATGCAGTTTTGTTCTGTAAGATTTTTCAAGGTATTATTAGAATGTTCTATTTTTATAAAATAGTTTAAATGCTCTTCTCTCCCAATACATGAAAACTGAATAAATGATGGGAAACTCCTTTTTAGGCATATAATTAATTATAAAACTATTTTTCAGGATTATGAAGTCTTTCCTTGGTAATTAACATACATGAAGAATATAGAAATTTCGCTTTTTAAAATGAAATATACAAGTTTAATATATCTGTTAATTAATACTTTTAAAAGTATCTTTCAATTTTTTTAAGTAAGATTAATAAAAGATTAACCAAGTGATAGTCTCCTATGCTTTTATCAATTCAATGCACCAAATAGTTATTGGACTCCTATTACAGGTCTTGCACCGTACAGGCATGTTGAGGAGATTAAAAAAAAAAATGAATTAGATGTGCTCTGATCACAAGAAGTTTACAGGTTCATAAATGAGAAACACAAATGCCTTGCAATCTACAGTAGAGGACAGATGATGGCAAATGATCAAAAGAAGATTTTTTTTTTAACAGCGCTTAGGGAATATCAAGTCGATATTGAAATGGATCCCGGTTAGGGTGGCTCAAGGAAGTTTTCACAGATGATGCAACACTAAGTTAGATGTCAAAGTCCTGGTAGGATTTCAACAGGTGGAAAAGAGCATTCCAGGGAGCAAAAAGAGGAGGAATAAAGACTAACTAGACATAAAGCAGAAGAAAGATAGAATTGCTTCCCGTTCGATAAAGATCCAAATTTCATACTGAACTGTAATTTATATACATATTTTAAAGGATTTGAAGGCCCTAACTCTGCTACTGCTTAAATTAATCTGCTTGGCAGTCTATTTATACCTCTTACAGGGAAAAAGCACTGGCTAACTAATACTCATCAACTCTCAAGATAGTAGAATTGCTGACATATTTGCTTGCAACCAATTAGTAAGCATATTTAATGAATGGTTACCATCCCCCTTGAAGGGTTTAACGAAGTGATAAATCGTCCTTGAACTTCCTTCATTGTTTCCAAGAAAATTTCTTTAGTTTCTTAAAGAGAAACAAAAAAATCTTTTTCATCAGCCACTGACCACCAGCAAGGTACCAACTATACTAGTCCATGACCAAGCAGTCACGGATTAAATAGAACTGGAAAAAATCTTTATAGTCATTGGATCAACTCTCTTCTATGGAAAAGTAAAGAGGCTCAAAAAGGTTGAGTGACTTGCCCAGGGTCACAAATAAGATAGAGTCTTGGCTTCTGCTGACACTTCTCTTCACCACTTTCACTTTCCTGAGGTCCTCCTGCTAGGGCTGCAGCAATGTTCTTAAAATTCTTCTTAGACTGCCGTTGAACTTTGGCAGATAGTGAACTAACTCTAGTACATATCATCAGTACATTTAAATTCTGAATGGGTATCTCTAATTGTATGTCTTCCAACAGGAATAATATTTTCAAGTAGAGAAAATTTAGGATCTCATGAAATGCATAAAGTTTTGGTTTAGAGACGAGGTTCTTAATCCCAACTTTATATCCGATTCATTGGGGGAGCTTAAAAGATACTGGGCATCCCCTAATCTTCCATTGAACTGGTCTGAGGTAACTTTGGCACGTTGCTTGGTTTGTTTTATTTTGGACACTGAAGTACAGCTAGCGCGCAGAGTAGACCCAAAATTTCTCATTAAACTTTGCTCGAAGCAAATCCAATCATACATCTACCTTAATGGTTTGAACTCTTATAGTGGCAATAAATGCATTATTTTCCAAAGAAGCCTTAAAAAAAGATATGCCCCAATCCTCAATGGCTTTTCTTCTGTAATCTCACTTGTGGTCTAGACAAATTGAGTATGTTGAGGGAGGAAAAAGACTCTAAGAGTAACATGAATCATCCTGAAAGACATGTATAATTTTCACACTTTTTCAAATTATGAGAAGAAAAGAGGGAGCAATAGCTCTTTTAATTTTTGTGATCACAAATCCCATATATTCAAGATTTGATATAGAATGTGTCATTTTTGCTTCCCCTCTCTCTCTGCCTGCCTCTCTGCCTACTTGTGATCTCTGTCAAATAAATAAATAAAATCTTTTAAAAAAATGTGTCATTTTTAAAAAAGGGAGTGTGATAGCTAAATGCTATTTACTGTATACTTCACTAATTCTTAACAAATAATTGGTTTTCTCACATAATTATATTAGGATTTGATTTTTTTAAATTGCCAGTATCATTTTTAGAAACCATCATGGGAAGAGCATCGTCACCCTTTGCTTTCCCGGACAATTTCCCTAATTGATTTCCCTCTAACTACTTCCCCATTCCTACCAGTTGTCTTTCACCTGGTGTCCCATCCAAAAAATGCTGTTGTACTTCCTCCCACTACACAGCTCAATATCCTCTTAATTAATTCAAACTACCTCCTCATGGCATAAATACCATATTCTAGCAGCTCAAGTGAAATTTGATTTTCCAGATGATCACATAAGAACCACCTACAGATAAATACTAAAAAACAAAAAGAAAAACAAAGACGAAAACGCAGCTCATCAAAACAGTACTCGGGTATGAGTAAAACTGGGTCCCAGCAGCGGGAGGATGGAGAAGACAGCACGGTTCCCAGCACGTCTGCAAACGGCAAGATAGGTAGAAAACCTTGCTCTCCCTGACCCCGGCACAAGGACACCTGCACAGCTGGCTGTTAGAAATTATAGATGGACACAAAAAAGATACATGTTTAGGTACACATGTGCATTACAATGATACATCAGCAACACCTACAATATGAAAGTTTAGGAAGAGTGGCATTTTGTAGAGTAAGGTAGATTCCAGAGAAACAGAATTATATTGGGGTAGAATTGTGGATTTTTGTCCATCGTTATAAGCAAACTATGCCACATGTTGTGGAGTCTTCTCAATAGGTACTTTTAAAGACAAACAGTACAAAATAGTTTCCCATTAAGGTTTTTTTTACCTTGATCTTAAAACAGAATAAAACGACACAAAAATAGAACAAACAAGCAAAACAACCATTAATGAATTGTATGAGTTCACTGAGGACTTATTAAAAGAACAAAGGCATAATAAAGATCTTCCAACAGTAGAATTGTTTCCTAATACTTTAAATGCTTAAATGTTATTGATAAAGATTTCACGCTTGTGTTTAAAAAAAAAAATATATCCCAAAAGGAATCCTGCAAATGTGCAGAATTTTTCTTTCTCAAGAGACACTTAGCTCAGTCTCAACATCCACTTCTGTGTAAGAATCTTTAGTGCCACTATCCCACCATCATAACTAAATTCAGTTTGATGACTCGTTGATTGGTACTCTTATCATTACATAAAGCCTATTTTTCCAATTAGGGAATCCTTATTCTTAGTACATTTAAAATCCTCCCATAGAAAGAACAAGTACTGTTCATGTAGGTATATAAAATTCCAAAGGTGGTGATATTTTCTCCTTCTAGTTTGTCAGACAAAGATGTAGGTCATACGGGGTCCCAAAGTCTCCATTTGGGTCATATCAGTATTCCCCTCAAAAATGTGGCTTGATCTTCTGAATAATGCAAACGAAAATCCCTCTTTAAAGAAGAATTTTGCACCAATACTGCTGGCATAGGATACTGCGATCCGGGTAGGGGATTAGACCCCCATCTTTTGTAAGTTGGGCCTAAAATTGACTCCAGATTTGTGACTCATGAAGGGAAAGTCAGTTTTAATATAGATATGCTTTAAAAAGTAAAAATGGCTATTATTCTTAACAAGTTACATATTGGGTATTATTCTTAAAAATGACTCATAAAATATCTTTTTAAGTACTTAAAGTCATGAATATGTTCTACTCTTTTACCTTTGCTTGAATGCAATTTTTCATTTTCCAGGAAGGGATACATTTTCTAACTAACCCCGTTAACCTAATTACTCATAAAGAAATACCCAAAATGTCCCTGACATCGATACCTTCACAAAGAAATATATCTATGCACATGCACAAGAGCATATTCCATTTAGATAATCAAAACTGTAATTTTTATTTAAAAGATTCCTCTCCATCCATGTAATTCCTAGCAGTAAAATCTATCAAAAGTGCTTAGAGTTTGCAAACACTAAAACTGCTCTACCTATGTCTTTATTTTCTCATTCACATACTTAAAAGTATTAACTCTTAGGCTTAAAAGAATAACAGTATTCTGTTTGTTTAATGGTCTTTGTTTGATCTTAAATGGGGTTTGTAATGAAAATGCTTTCAATCTGAAGGGAACCTTTTATCCTATTCAGAATAATTATCTTGTAAGATTAAAATCAGTGAGTCATACCTAATTAAGATTTATAATTTAGCATCATTCAGGTATATGATCTAAGAGAAAGAGTTTACGGTCTTAACTTCAATTTGAAATGGAAAGGGAAAAGTGAATAAAAGGGAAATAAAACAGTTATTTGGGGCATAAGAATGCACTATATTGCCACAGATTTACCCAGATTCCTTGTTTAATCCTTCCCAAGGCCAAACATGTATTGCGAAAAGCTAACATGCTAAAGGCTAGGAGTAAGGTGGGAGAAGAAGGGTTCTGATTTAAATTATACTAGAGAATTTCTAGATCAGTTATGGAACACTAAAAAAATATGCTTGGTGGCTAACCACCTATCAAAATATTACAAATTTATCATGCTTTTGAGGCAAACAATTTCTAACCTGCAGAGTGAGCTTACAATTAAATGGGACACTGTTCTAATAGTTATTTTGAAGCCTCCTTTCATTAAAGCACATATCAACTGAGAGAGCAGTGCCTTGTTATTACACAGGGCAAAGCTTTCTCTTCTGAGAAGGTCTCATATACAGTATTTCTCCCCACAAAGTCTAACAAGGCATTCAAAATAAGTTCAATATTTTTTTTCTTCAGAAATATCTTTAAAGCCCCCCACCCTCATCCCAGTCTTGGATTATAGAAAAGAATAGTTACTTTTCCGAGGTCTTTGATATTTCCTTTCCTGGCAGAGTCATCTGATGTGAGAAATACCTTTTGAAAATAAATGGCACAACTTCAAGTGCACTCAGATCCATTACTTGCTGGACATTCCATCGTATCTCAGTTTTGATTTGAAAAGGCCGCTTGACTTCAAAATTTAGTTTTAGGTATCTCAATATGATGCTTGATCTCATTGAGAAGTATCTTGGGAAGCAACAGTGTAAACGTTTGGTCCATCCCTGGACACAGAATGTTCAAGCCCAAGGAGAAAGGAGTCCTACCTGGGGGCTATATTATTCAAAGGAAAAGGGGTTATTTCAACCCAGGTTCAGAAACCAAGTTCACAATTTGAATATAACACTGCAGGTAATGTTCCTGCATGGAGGAATCACTGTGCCCCTTTAACACAGCTGTCACCATGTGTTTATGGAGCCATGATGCCACTTTCTAATGTCAAAATATCAATGCTGCTACACTTCTAACAAGGTAGTTACTTTTGCATTGGCTCCTTGTGTCTGAACGGCACTCAGGGAGTTGTGCTCTTATTTTTGACTGGTCGGGATTTTCTACATGTTTAGAGGATTTCAGATTCTACCTTAGAAATACTTATTTACCGTGGGCTCGACACTTAGGTGGGGTGGTGGTGGTACCTAGCAACAGAGAAACTTCCAGGCTCTTACTGCACACCTTACTAAAATCCACCCCAGTCATTCTGAGCCTGCGAGTACATATTTAAGTGCGCACCTGCCTGCGAGCAATGACAAAACACAGGGCTCTTTTTAAGAATCTCTGTACAGGAATTCACGGGCTACATGGAGCACATATCAGGCTAAGGGCAACATGAGATAAAGGCAAATATTTCTGTCACACCGATTCATGTGCAGAAAGAGCAGAAGATACCTAATGGTCCATTTACCATTGATTCTCTCACTCAGTAACCATCAGTGTTTCTTTGGGCAGAGGCACAAGGAACAACTGCGGGAGAGTCAGTCCCTTAAGCAGGAAACCCAGTGACTTGCACCGAGCAGGCCCTCAATGATAAAAGTTTGTGGGTTCTGAAGGCAGGACTAGCTTCATTGCCCCACGACCTGGGCACACCCCCAGGGTCCCTCACATAAGGGCCCTGTGTTTGGTTTACTGCTTTGCTGTGGCTGTCTTGAATTTTTAATAAGTTTTGAACAAGGTGCCCCACATTTTATTTTTTGCACCAAGCCCCAGAAATTTCGTGGCCAGCCCTGGGTGAAGGTGACAATGCATGTTGATGGTGAAGATAATAAATCAAAAGAATAGCCAAAAGTTTACAGCTACATCTGGAAACCCATGGCTTCACGTTACACTACTTTTAAAATTTTATTTTGAAGGTTACTGTTTCCATGAATACTACCTCCTCAGGAACCAAAGCAGGAAAGTAGAAGTCATTCATTCTCGGATGAGTTTGCCGTCATATGGATGTGGCATTTAATCAACTGTCAGTTGCTTAAAAAGCATCCAATTGACATAAGGCAAACATTACTTGAATCTGGGAAAAAAGAAAGACTTTTTTTTTTTTTTGGTGGATGAAGAAAATGCAGTTTCTGTTCTCTTGCCAGCAATACATCCACAAGTGGAGTGGAGTAAATACATTCATTACCAGCAGAAATCAAAACTCAAGAGAGGAACTGAGTCAAGTTGTTTTTGATACTAAGAAAACATTTTACAGGTATTTTACATTATATATTCTGCAGTAAGAAAATCTTTTTTGTAAGCTATACTATTGCTGATAAACTTTTTATAAAAGCCACTCTTGACCGAAAATGAGAAAAGTCTAATAAGAAGCAAATGTCCCAATGCTATAAAAAAATACTCTCTAAAAGAAAGATTTTCCCCACATAAAAATATGAATACTTAAGCTAGGTCACAGGGAAAAAAAAAAAGTTTAACTTTGGGCCTCCACAGAATAAACCACATGTACAACTTTCAAGATGCATTGGTCTCAAAAGTATTTGTTAGAGTAATAGTATAAATGTTCTGTGAAAGTCACAGTGGCTCAAATATAAGCAAACATAGCCATTTGTACATATATTTAACATAAAGCTTCTGATTTGAAATTCTCCTTTGAATTTCCTGCGTCTAATACCCAGAGACAACAGCCCACCATATGCAATGTTAAGAAGTGTCAATACTCAAGTAACAAGACAACAAACAGATTTGTTGCATAAAATATGTAAATATTATTAACAGGAAGTGCCATGTGATAGCTGATGTTTGGTTGGTTTCTGATCATCTACCTTTTCTGCCGCCTCAGTCTCCCTGCTAATCATCAACAGGTAGCAGACGCATGTGCCGTGCTGAGGCAGAGTCCTGAGTAGGCATCCGTGGGGCTGCCCGAAGGAAACAGCAACCCACCTGCTTTTGATTTGCTGCAAACTTATCAGTACAATTTATTTTCACTGTATTCTTGCCTACTCCTTATTTCCACTATCTGCATTTCTTGGAGGGAGCATCTTTCAAGTAAAATTGCCATTTGAATGATAAGACCAAAAACCCCCAAAGATCAGTAATCAGCAATCATGTTCAAGCAGCTATGCTTGAAATTTCTACCATAAGTTAAGTGAAAAAGTTGATACAAATTCACGTTTAGAAGAAAAGGAAGAAAATTACAAATTCCAACCATGATTTAAAGCACTTGCTGAACGAGCATTTGTTTTCAGTTTCTGAAAAGTGTTCATTTTTCATAGACAAAAAATTTAGCTATAATGGTGTGTGTGTGTGTGTGAGAGAGAGAGACACAGTTAATTGAAGATGGAATCATTTTTGGACTTGTAGAAGTACCCCAAATAATTTCTAAGTTCAACTGATTTTAATGAAACATTAGCCCTTATATGCCCCCCAAAGAAAGAGACAATTATAATAAGATTTTTTTTTAACTGAAGGAAAAAAATTGCATTGCTTTCTGTGCCATTTGTTTATTCTGGCTTTTCAATGACTTGAGATAAAAAAGCAGATATGCTGATTAATCAAGTCTTATCGATCAGTAGCATATGTCAATATTTCACACAAATGTCTACAGAACAATTTCTCCCAATCAAAAATTTATAAATCAGTTTAAATTCCTGGTAATTAAATTTTAGCCCTACAACAATAAATGTGGTACTTTATAAAAGTAGTATGCAAAATGTGTACTCAAGAATATACTGATAAAAGGCAAAACAGCAAACATTTCTATTAAGCAAGATTCTAAGAACAAACTGGAAAGTACAGATCATAAAAGCCTGCAATTGTTTCAAATACACCTAGCAATTCTGCTGATTTCAGACCATTAAAACTGATTACTTAATTAGGCAATCATTCAAGGCATCTAAACATTCACAGACAAAAATAGGGAGTCATTAGCAGAGCCGCCTTCACCTTGAGATGAAAATTCTGAAAAATGTTGCAGACACATAAACTTTCGGGATCTGTCCCCATGCATGAGCTAAGCAAAATATTAAAATCTAAAAGGCAACAAGCAAAGCTAAGGAGAAAAAGAATTTACCTCTAGTGATATCACTCATTTGTCTTTTCAAGTAGCTAATACCTTAAACAATCTTAGAAATGTCAAGTTATAACACAGATATTCTCTATCGATTCTTGGAAGTACTACTTTTCTCCCCTGTGGTCATACTCTTATACTATCCAAGAGTAATTAATAAAATTTCTGCTCTCTTATATGACTATCAGAAGTACCTGCTACAAACAGGTTTTCAAAGTTGCTACCTAACATGAATAAAAACAACAAAAAGATTTTCTATTTATGAAAAAAAACAAAACAAAACAAACAAACAAACCCCACAACCGAGTACTAGAACCTCAGCTACTGGAGTCTTTGATGTAACTAAAGAAAAAAAAAAAATCTCTGTTTTCACTCAGTAGATACCAGAGATAATTTCAAGAATATCAGTGATTCAGTATAGTCACGAAAAAGAAAATATTCTGTCCCCCCTTCCCCCCAAAAATGGTTCCTGAAATAATTCTAAGGAGACCCTGTAAACTGTCTTTTTTAAGAGAAGAGAAAAAGCAAGTCAACTCACACATACAGCTTCCAAACAGAAGTCTTACTCTCTTCCAGGAAAACAACAATGAGATTTTATTACCCTACTATGATTCTTTCATTTCGGACATGATTAATTAGCAAGTATTACACTTCCCAAAACTCCCACCACACTCTTTGTAGTCTATCACCCTAGTTGTTGAGAGATTCATATGAAAGAGCAAGGAGCCAACAGCAGTATAAGACAAGTATCCAGAAACTATTTCAAAGGAACACTTCTCTCCTATCTTTGCCTCCCAAACTGAAGCAGGCTGCTTTTAACTGCTTTCACAAAAATTTTTTTCTTAATTGGTTATTTTCTTAACAATACCTCTTAAAATTTGAATAATGCATGCAACATATGCCGTATTCAAGGATACATGGCATGGTTTATTTGTTACCTACCTACATTTTCAGGCTGGAATTCCAAAAGACTTGAGTGAGTCCATGTAGTTTACACTGATAACCATCCACACGCACAATTAATAAACAATAAAGATGATGTGAGCAAGCATATTTGGGGAAATGGCTTTTATAGAAAAACTGTTTCTTTCCCAAAGAAAAACTAACATGTCACACATAAAATGATGAGAGGAAACAGCAATAAAGAACTAAAAAAGAGGATGAAAGAAGAGGGCAACTCTAAAATTTGAATGAATGAAAACTCTGATTCCCTGCTTATTGTTCCAAAACACCCTCTCCAAATAATTTTCCCTTTAAAACGATCTATTTTCAAGATGTCCATGTGAACCAAGAAGCCAGCTATAACTGAACATACTATAAATACATATTTAACAACCATCAGTTTATAAAGGCTATAGGGTTTCCTCTTCAACCTTTCAACTCTTATGTCCAAAAAACTTCACACGTAGTACAGTACTAATAAATAGATCTTGTTGGTTCCAGGAAACATTTTTTTTTAATCTATTCTGGTCATAATATCCTTGCTTTTTTCCTATTGTATTAAATTTAGGATCAAAAACATCAAAGCAGCTTCTACCTCGGACCTAACTTTTAGAGAATCAATGTGACAAGGCAGTCCCTGATAGATGTTTCTCTTGATAAACGACTTGTTCAAAAGAGACATTGTAGCTTTCATTTCCTGACCACAACACACTTTTAATTTGCAACAGCAGAGCTGCCAGAGTGAGAGCACTTGCCCACTTTCCAGCCTTTTAGGTTTGTAGCTCTGGTTCCTTTAGGCCACGCGTTTGAGACAAAATCTAAAAATAATCAGAGTGATAAATTACAGAATAAGAACCATTAATGCTACTTTATACATATACACTAGTGTCTACTTTATATATATATATATATATATATGAATACAAATATAAATATATATATAAACTTTTCCTCCCCAGAATTCTAGTGTGTGATAAGGCTCCTGAGTAACCATCATTTGCACAACAAGCATTTAAACACAGAGAAATAAATTATGTGACTATTATTTAATAGTAAGCAGAGACAGAGGAGGGGGCAATTTACACACTTAAATCTGCTGTTAAATGTCATGAATTATATGATTGCCTTACCCCAAAGTGTTTTTTACATATTATTGCAATGATTATTATTACTACTACCTAGAAATCACATTTAAGTATCAATACGGTGAACAGTCAAACCATCCAATTTCTGCTCTCAGCACATTGTCCGAGCTCCGATTTAAAATTTATAAATGTAATATCCTCCTCATCACAGGCAGCAGCCCAATCTGCTCTGAATATATATTACAGCTTTAACATCACAGAGGGAAATCGCCCATCTGGCAATCCCATTCGCTCCAACAGCTCCGGGGGAAAAAAAGCTGTGCTCTCTCCTCCTTAAAACATTTCTCAGGGCAAATTATGTGCATCTAAAATAAACAGTCTTCTTATTGATCGCTTCAAAGTCAACAAGTTCCAAATGCAAAATTCAAATCCTTTTCTATCGTGTGAGAGCAGTGTGTGTTTAGCTCAATAGTCACCAGAGTCCAACCAAAAGTGTGTGTCGCGCAACGGCTCCTGTAGTGCCTTTCCTTGTATTCACATTTGTGTTATGAGAGAGCAGTAACCACGGCCACATTACAGACCCCTGGCAGCTTTGCCCCACTGCTATTTCTTTCTTTCACATTCTCCCTTTCCTTCTCTCTCTTTTCAGGGTGAATGCAAGGTGGTAGGGTAAATGTAATAAAAAACAAACAAACAAACAAACAAAAAACAAAAAACAAACCAACAACAACAACAACAACAAAAACCACACACACAAACAACAACAAAAATCCAAACCAGTATAAAATGGATATATCCTGTGGTTATGCAAAATACTTTTAACATCTTTTTGTTGTTGTTCCCTCTTAGTCTTAATTGAATATCACAAAGTATACACAGGGCACTGTCACAAGAGCTATTGAAAACCTCCTCTCACTCCATTTATCTGATCTTTTTTTTTGTGAAGAAAGAGGAAAGAGCGATTTCAAACAAAGTCAGTTTCAGTGCTTGATTATTTAATTCTGTCACAGGTTAAAAGTAAAAGGCGCTGACAGGCAGACAAGTGAATGGCAAGAAAAAAAAAAACAACTACCACTGTTTCTTAAAAGGCATTAAAGACTTAAAGCAATAAAAATATATATATTTTTATTTTTATGTAAAAGACACCCCTTCGCTCACTCACCCAAAAAAAACCCCACATTCAGAAGAACTGATTACTCCACAAAGTGTAATCATCCAGAAAGCAGATAGTCAAATTGTATTAATAGGTTGAGGGAAAAAAAAAATTTCATCCAGTTTTGTGTGTGTACATACATATATATATACATATATATATATATATACTTTCATTAGTAAGCAGTCTTTCCCCACACTCCCGCCCTCTCCCCTCTCCACCCAGCCTCCTCCCCAAAAAACCCCACACTGAGTTTAACTAATTTACATACCATTTGACTTCAGCGGTTATATAGTGCATTACTAGTAACATGCAACTTTGGGATTACCGCTAAAACAGATAAAAGTGGACTCCAGTAATCTATTAATCAAAACTGAAATATAAACAAGTCATAGCAAAAGCAAACAAGCATTTTGACAGATTAAAATATACATATATATATTTGAAGGAATTATATATCATGAGCGTCTGCTTCCCAAGGAGTCTTCAATGGTTTTTATCATGCTATTTAATTTGTCTTTCCTATTTAGATGCAAAGGAAGTAAATTCCAAAACTGACATACCATAAACACTGGTGCTACTGATCATTTCTTGCTGGCAGCACAAAAAGCTGAATTGGATTTCTCACAAGCAGGAATTCCAAAGGTTGCTTTTCATTAAAGCCACTTTTCCTCTCAGCTATCAAATGTCACTGCCTTGAAACGTGGGCCCTTTCGTCAGGTATTCATTTAACCTACATGCATATAATTAAGGGGGAAAGCAACATCAACAAAAAGGGGATCTCAGATCACAGGAGAAGAAAGAAAGGAAAAAAAGCACATGACCAGGAATGCAAGTCCATGTCAATTTCACTCACTCCCATTGAAACTAACAAGAGCTCCGGGGAGGACGGTAATAGGATCAGTGGATTGTATATACCATTAAATTATACATCTTTCTCTCCCGTTCCTTGCCAACAATACGCCCACCACGCTGTACCCCCTCCAAGATGATGTGCTTACATTTTTCTGCAACCGATCTTCTGACATTTTCACGTTCCCCCAGCCACGAGACTGTAATTTAACCTCAACTTTTTGTGTGTGCAAGATTCTTATTTACACTTCTTATTTACTTAGAAGTTAGTTCCCGAAGAAAGTCTAGCCCCACCCTATGGCTCCGCTTTCTTATTTTTTATTTTTGAAGTAAAAAGAGAGTAATAAGTAAGCCCAATACAGCGGAAAACGAGATTCTTGCTATCGCGAACTCTTAATCCAATACTATTGTTACAATGATTAAGCAGCAAAAATATGCATTATAATGTTTCAGGGCTACTTTGTACAGAGAAATTAGACAGCAGGTTGGCGTACAGAATAGAAGCGAATGCAAATTAAATTTAATGTTTACGGCACTACTGGAAGATCTCTTTTTATTACGGGTCTTGGATTTATTTATATTCTTAAAAAATAAAACAAATAAAAACAAAAACAAATTTAAACAGATGGTAGGAAACTACGAAGCTTCCCTTACCTGAACGCGCGGAGCGAAAACCCGATAGGTTAGCGTAGCATCGATCCGACGTGTTTGCTGATGAATGGAAGCTAGGGTTAAGTGAAGGTGCCTATGATTTGAAATCATTCCAAGTTTTTGAAGGGAAGACGGACTGCAGCCTCTGCCATGTTGGAATTTCAAACCCAAAACAGCTGCTTGGAAGGAGCCAGCATGCCAGAGGCTGGGCGCAGGCGCAGAGCGCCGCCGAGCCAAATTCAAATCACTTTCACACTAAGAGCCAAAGATCAGTTTTCAAAGGAGAGAGGGAGAAAGAGACGGAGGCTGCGGAGAGGGAGAGAAGACGGGAGGCAGTGGCGAGAGGCGGGCAGTGGAGAGAGACGGGCAGCGGGAGGACCGGGAGGGAGAGGGAGAGACGCACGGAGCCCGCGGAGCTGGAGGGGGAGAAAGGGAGGCGGGAGGCGAGCGGGCGAGCGAGCGAGAGACGCGCCAGAGATTCATGGGCAGGGAGGGCTCAATGGCCGCGCCGCGCTGGCCGGCCAGCCGCTCGGGTCATGTTACACGGCCGGGGCCGCGGCGGCCGCCCAGCCTTGCCGACGCGCTCACGCGGCCCGGAGGGGGCCCCGAGGTCATGATTACGCGCGCGGGGACCCGGAGCTCTCCCTGCCCGCACTCCCGGGCGGCCCAGCCTGGGGAAAGGGGAGCAATGCCTTGGGGTGGAGGGGGGGAGTGGTGGGGGGAGGGAAAGGGCCTTTCTTTCCCACGCGTGACCAGCCGGCCCCTGCGCGCCCCAGCCGGCCTGGGAGGGCCCGGGACAGGGCTGCGCGGCTCTCGCGCCCGCGGGCCCCTCCCTGCGGGCTCCCGGCCGTCTCGGCAGCTGCGGCCAGTCCACCCTTCCCCACCCCCCAAGACTCCGCACCCTGGACAGGATCTAGCCCCGAGAAGCCAGGACCTCACCCGCACTCTCCCCTGGGCCCCCAGCACCAGCCAGAAAATGACTTTATCTGCTAAGAAGAGGCAACTTCGTGGGGGAAATCCAAATTAAGCCGGTTCGCCTCCCCCGCCTCCTTGTGAATAAATAAAATCATAAGTGTCTAGGTGTGCGGTCCACTCTCGCGCTTCCCTGGTTCCCCTCCCTACCTCCCCCAGGCGGCTCGGGCCGGGGAAAGCAGTGCCTGGGGGCCCCCGGTGCGGGCTGCTGGTGCGCCAGCATAGACGTTAGCCTCATGCTTTCCCAACCCCCTTCTATGGAGCAAGCCGGGGACCCAGGAGTGGGAAGAGAGTAGGGGCTTTGTGGTGCTGGGAGCTGAGGAAGAATGAAATGTGCAGTTGAGTGTGTTGCTCGCATCCCAGGGAGCAATGCAGTGCTGATTGTCTGTTGCTGAGATAGCCTTTTGTTCGGAACATAAGGTTTAAGAAACACACACACGTTTTCTGGGGTCTCTTGTTAGATGTAAATGTGCTGCATCCAGACGCTTACTATGCAGTGTAAGCTCAGTTGGTTTACTAATCACCCCGCCCCACCCCCAAACAACCAGGATCATTTGAATGGGAACCTCATTCAGACTTCTAGGCTGCGAGGATTGCCTTCAACCTATTTCATTCTAGACTAGCCAACCATCCAACTGAGATAATAAAGCAAACAATAACATTTGATCATGATGTCTACGAGATAATGTGCCCGGCAAAGTTCTTTAGGAATTGTAATGAGCAAGAGAGTGAGTGAGGTAATAAATTTCTCTTCGTTTTCATTAAATATGACTTTAATAGATAAATGGTAAGTTTATACTTTGGCCTGGTGGACATCCAGTCCGCTTCATTTCAACTAAGCTAAGAATGAAAGATGCAAATTATATGTTCCACCAGGAGCCTATGAAGCTGAGAATGTTACCTTTGAAGGTTGGGAACGAAAATAGACTTGTTTAGGACTGACCCTCCTCATAACGGAAGCATTTCCCCCTGCTTCTCTGCTATAGATTTAATAGACTAAATTGCAGCTCTCCAGATGATGAAATGCAGCTTTTAAAAGATACCACATATATACTTTGAAATTATTTTCATTCTCCTTTCATGATTTTCTTACCTGTGAATGGATAGCCATTGAACAGATGCATTTAGCTAACACAATGAGAAAGAAAAATTATTTTAGTTAAATCTAGGCAGATGACAGAATTTAAAAGACAAAACAAAGTGATTCAAGATCTTACCAAATATTTCTAAAGAATGAGATTTCTATGTGGAATGGATTTGACCTTTCTGTGCATTTTTTTAAACCAGGCTTCAAAATAAAACAGAAGAACTTTATTCTGATGTAACAGAGAACACTGGAGCCCCTTTAGTTATGTTTTACAAGATAGCTTTGAAAACGGTATTATGAGAAGTTGCCCATTGGATTTCACCACAAAGAAATAAGTGTGGAAAAGTATCTATGGGTCACTGTTGGATTGAGTACAGATGAATTAAAAAACAACAACTGTGAAGAACTTATAATTTCAGTTATTGCCCATTTGGAGAATGACGACGAGAAGTCCTCTGGACACACAGCAGATGCTCTGTGCAATTCAAGCAAAGTGGCTCTGTCCTTGTTTGTTAAAAAAAGTTCAAAGCTCATCAACCTTTAACACTAAATTCCTCATATTGAATTTACAGTTTCTTATGTAAACCAAAATGTCAAATAAAATATATAGGATAGAATATTCACTGAGTTTAAAAAAAATGTTATGTACAGATATATATGTGTGTATATATATATGTATATATATTCATAATCAACTTAAATTCATTTTCAATATCTAAAACAAAGTAAGCACTACTTTTAAAAAGGGGCAGGAAAAAGTGTGGTTAGCAGGAATTTATTAATAGGTAAGTAGTACCTTTTCCAACTCCTTTGTATATTCATTTGAAATACAGATTATAGAATTTGTCATTCAACATATAAATGAATATAATTAACTTTGGAGTCAAAGAAAAGCAAGCTATTCAAAAGAACACTGCATGTATTTACACAGCATTTAAAAACTGTCCAAAATTACATATACTCCAGGAAAAAATGTTTACATAATAAAATATATATTATGGGATTTGCATCACTAATAAGATCCATTACGGAATTTGTCACCCCACTATTTCAACCTTTTTTTTTTAAAGTATGGATAAAGGTTGCTTTTCTCCAATTACTTTTATTGCAAAGGAAGATCAAATTTGACTTTTTTTTCCCAAAAAGATTCATTCTTTGTAAAATTAACACAATGTTTATGGTTTTTGTTGTTTTAATAAAACCAGCTTTAATGATGTGATACGATTAACATTTTAATAGTCACCATATTCTAGCCACATTTATTTTTAAAACTTTTATTCAAAAGAAATGTTTCTGGTCGTAACTGACATCCATCTCTACAATGTTCTTTATGAAACTTTTCTTGTGATGACACGAAGAGGAGAAATTGAGTCTTTAAAGAAAGTGCACTGGCTAATCAAGAAAACAGTTAATTCAGTGAAAAACTGATCAGGCTAGTTTTTTCCCCACTGCAGTAAGCTCGATGTTTCTTTCTTCTTTTTTTTTTAATTTTAATTTGTTTTATTGTAAAAAAGACAAATATAATGAATTTCTAACACAGTGTATTCTGATGTGGGCTTTGTAAAAAAAAAAAAAAACTAAAGAAAAATAAGCATCACTATTCTTTTTTTCCTTCAGGAAAAGTGTGTGTGTGTGTGTGTGTGTGTGTGTACATACATGCGCACATGTTCCTCTCAAGCTAATTCAAGGAGGAAAGTTTCTTCTACGTTTGTGTTCTTATTCTCAGGACACATATAAGCAACAACAATCAAAGTAAATAGTAAGGAAATAAGCAATGTGATAAGGAATGCGATTGTGCAGATGACCATATTCTTGTCTGCCTGGACTAAGGGTAATTTGGCCCAGGTTAGACACAGAGATGTATACACAGGTGATGGGAGAGAAAAGAGAAGGACAAGATGGGGGTAGACAGAGAGCACTGAAACATAAGAAGATGAGGGTAACAAGATGTTTTAAAGACAAAAATAAGTTTGGGGTGCTATAATGTTGAGTTTTTCATGAAATACTAAACACAATTCAATTTAATTGATAAATTCTGCTGTTTAGTTTCAAACTCAGTTATTTTAATGAAACATTAAACTAGTCATATCTTCTTCCACACTATTGTGTTTTCAAAATATTCCAGGACTTCCTAGCTGTTAGACCTACATGTTTTTTTCACATTGCTCACAAAATCTAAAGTAGCTCTTACAAAAATGCAATTACTGGTATGATTTTTTTATGTTTGCATAACATTGCAGTTTAGTTTAAGGATCTTTATTTGTACTTCAACTAAGAATACTAAAAAATTCTTATGCTCCTTCCTCCCCCCCCCTAAAAAAAATTAGTGAAGACCTTGACCTCATTTTAGTAAAAGTACTCAATTTGTTAGAATTACATTCGAATACAGGTAGTGTCAAAGGGTATTAGAATGGTCTGTATATCTCCTCAGTAACCTAACCCTACAGTGGAGAGATGACTCGAAAATCCTTTGAGAGGTTCACTTGAGATGATTTCTTGGTTATGCAAAAGTGTTTTCTTCTAATAATCTGAGGATTGCACGTTTTCATTCACTCTTGAACTTGTAGTAGTGTTCATATATTTGCTGCAGCCTCTGCCCGATTCTGTATGATGTTGCATTTAGAAAGTACACATAGCACTGAACATTTACTGTGGTTACAAGTATTGCACTAAAAATTGCAGAAGATTTAAAGGAAACTGACATGAACGTTTTATGGATAAAGCCAGATAAATATAGTTCAAAGTGAATAAGTGACTCACAAAGGGGTCTGTCTAGAGGAAGATACGGGTTCTTTCATGAAGGAGAGGACCGTTTTCCTGGTCTTTGTAGTCTCAATCTTTAAGCTCCAATACAACAAACCGCTTGTAGTCTGCAGCCTGCGTGACGCCATGTTGTCTGTTCCTTCTGTGCCTTGTTTTCCACTGTGGCCTCTGGTTTCCCCTCCTCTTCTGTGGGCTACCTCCGTCAGACTCTCAGCACTTACTTCCCAGCCTTCCTGGGTTGGAGGTGGGGCACTTCAGCCTGTCTCCCCTGGGCTCTCCTCAGACTACATCCCTCTCTTTCTCTCTGCACTTTAGCATCGTGTTTTAAGTATCTTTCTGTTTGGGCCCTCCGTTAGATTGTGAAGCTCCCTGAGGGCAGGCGATGTGGTAAGTTCCAGCTTTGGTTTCAGTTTTGTCTCTCTGCCCCCACCACAGTGCTTAAAATGGTGACAATCCCAAATAAAGATTTATTGAGGGAATTAATGAACTGAAGTGTAGACGCAGTAGGCATAGACAAAGGCGGTGAGGAAGGAAATTAAGAGAGCCTCTGCAGGAAACAGCATTTAACCACGCTGGGTTGCAGCTTTGCTCTACACAGGCACGAAGGGGAAAATAGGAAGAAGCGAGAACTGGGGATACACTGTGGAGGAACTTCATTCGCTCCTTGGATGAGAGGTCTGCGTTTCAGTAGGTGGGTCACAGGAAGCTCTGGAAGGTTTTTAAGCAAGAGATTTATGTGGTCTGAGACCTACTTTAAGAAGACATAGCTAATAGAACTGGAAACGAGGAGACCGGCTGGGGAGTGTTTGCAATGGTCTATCATTTTCTGGTCCCTCAAACTGTCAATCCTTCTTGTAGAGTTTGGTGATATGCTTCCTTGCCTTTTTTATAGATGGGTTATCTTTATTGATTGCTCAATACTGCACGTTCATTTTGTAATATTACAAAATGTCAGTGTGTTTAAAGGCATTCATTTAATGTCAAAGATATAAAAGGGGACAATACACTGGAATCAAGTGAGCTTTTTTCCTCCGTCCGATGTATTCTTTCTATAGTCTTTCTTCTCATTATTTGGCCTCCCTCTCCCCCCCACCCCCCGCCTCCTAGCCACCATCACTTTACAGTGAGTTGCACTTAGGCTGTGCTTTTAGCTTAGCAAGTACTTCATCTGCAAGAGAAGTAATGCCTGAAGACAAGAACGGTTCCTCCCTGCTGTATGTTTGAGCAAGCAAAATATGCAAAGTGAATTTGGTTTTGATATACTGAATAAAAATATAGATGCACATTTTCTTCATTTAAAGTATATTAAAGTTTTCTAAACAGGATTTTTAATTCATTTAAAACGGCATTAGGTTAGGTGGGCTGTTGGTGCTTTGAATTAATGTGCAAGCTGTTAATCTCCATAGACCTGGATTTAAAATTAGACAAAGCAATAATTAGTTTGGCACCATCATTTCACTACCCAGAGGGTAATAATGTAGGTCATAAAATACTACAGCCTGGCACAAGTTTTTTTGTACAAAACAAGGATCTAGTATTAGGTGGTGTGAAAAAAAAAAAAAAAAGATTGTCACTGGGAAGTACAATGGCTTAGCTTTTGATGTATGTCCCACTATTCCTAAAGAGACCTAAATTCAGAAATTCTTATCAGGTTTTCCTGTTTAAGGTGAGTCTTTCCCTTCTAAGTGCCACAAAGAAATCTTCATTGCCTTTCTCCTTAACTGGTGGGATTTTTTTTTCCTGTAACATTTTTCCACACAGCATTTGTATATTTTGTTACAGAATTAAGATTTTAATTCGCACTGTGCTTTTATTTTGCTGTAGTTATTTTCCCCACCAGTTTGCCATTTTGTTAAATTATAAAATTGGCATACCGTAAACATTTTTTAAAATATAAAAGTGTTGCATTCAGGGAAGTGCTTACCATACATGATTTGTTTTCATGGCAAATGACTACTGGCAATATCAATAATTCAAGAACAGAAACAATGAAAATACAGAAGAATTGCATTTGGATACTTCTTCCTGTCAATCATCTTTGCCAGATTCCTATTTGAACACACTGAAAATGAGGAAGACATCAGATCTAGCCTTAAGTATGAGTAATAGTTTTCTATTTCCTTACACCACTCACCCCAACTGAGCTTTGAAAGCACAGGTATCTTGGGTGTCTCTGTGTAGCTTAATATTTCAAGCTGTGGAAATAATGTTTTAATATTGCACTGAAAATATATTTCATGCAATATACATGTACAGGCTTTCTATTTTACATAAAGCAATATGCAAGCACCTGTGTGTATCTATAGAGAGTATTCAATGTATTAGATGAGTACATTCACAAATCATTTAAGTTGAGCTTTTCAAGTGATGTGAGCTACTGATACAAACTTGCTAATGATAATTATAGAACTGATGCTGATTTAGTCATTTCAAAAAAGCCACGGAGGCATAATTAGTGTCTGAATGGCCTCAATATTGCATTATTAGGAGGCTAGGGTGAAACTTGAAATGAGAACATCAAGGCTGATAACAGAAAAGAAAACATGAAATACATACATAATTCATTCCATGATATTATAAAGGTTTATAACCAGAAACAATAATTTGCAGAAAGCATCTCATGTACTAGAGCCAACTGCAATCATTTGGTCAACCTGTTAAAGATCAAATAGTATATTCTTAGCTATTCTCAGTGGTGTCTTTGTAATAAAGTAGCAGCAAACAGACACTGTTTGCTTCTGGTCACTTTTAAAGAATGTTCAGTTTATCAGTAGGGACTTTAATCTCAACCTTAATAGAGTACAAAAGCAGCCTTGTTCCTGTGCTTCTCTCCTTAAGGCCACAAGCCATGTGCATTTTTTAAATTCAAAAGAAGAAAAATAAAATTCTTCTTCCGAGAACCCTAAATACTATGTTTTTCCTCCTAGATAGTAATTTTCATTCACCTTTCCTTTTTTCACACTTTTCTTCTCCTTCTTCTTCTTCTTCTTTTTTTTTTTTTTTCTTTCCTGATACATAAATGCTCTACCGTAGTTTATAGTCATCACTGGGGTGAAGACATGCAGAATATCTATGAAGAATCCCCTGCATTGGACCCCTGCCAGGCCAGCCATTATCAAGTGACCTGGCGTGCTGGTTGACTAGAGCATTCTAACACAAAAGCGCCCCTTTTTTTGGCACTCTCTCCTATTCGGGGGCAACAGATGTAAAGAATGACTCCCAAAACATGTAAAGCCAAGATAGAGACTGTAAACTTAGTCACCCTTTCTCATTAGCATAGGTGTACAGATAATCAGATAAAAGCATCTTGAAATAGAATGTGTTTGCTCTCTCAGGTGCCTCCTTCCAAGGCGGTTGCCATTGTTATTACTAGTTTCCAAAAATGGCAAGTTTGGATTGTCCTGCATAGGAGAAATCTGGGCTGTAGTTTAATAATTACCATCACTAAGTATAAATATTATCTTTTGTTTCCCAGTGAGGTCTGATAGCCATGAAATGATCAGAGTTTCAACTCTCTGGGTGAAGGAGGGTGAGAGAAGCAGAGGTAAACCAGGATGTGAGTTATGGAGGAGTGGAAAGAATGACCCCTTGGGGGGATGCAGGGGTATTATGTGGATCAAATATGGTTGAGGAAAGCAGACTACATTCTGGTCAAGTATTAGAGCCAATTCACTTAATAAAAACAATCAAGTTCATGTATTTACTCCCATCTTTCACCCTCCCACAGCCATCGGTAAACACTGAATATTTACTACGTCCTTGGTGAATTCAGTCACTGACTTGCAGTCCCATAGTGCGACAGCGGGGAGTACCAGAAAGCTGTTTTCATTTGTTTGCTTGTTGGTTTGTTTTTATACTTCCTGCTCGCTAACTTCAAGAAGTTACAGAGCCTTTCTATCCTACCGTTTCCATACTGATGGATGGAGTAGCCAAATTCATGACTGTCAGTAAGGATGTTTTGGGCTGCAAACAAAAGGAACCACTGAGGGTAGCGTCCGTGCTAAGGAATTTATTGGCCCCCAGTAGAAATTTGTGAGTAAGGCCGTTCTCAGTCTCCACTCTACTCTCTTGAGCATTTTAGTGCCATTTCTTCCACATTGTATGTGCACCAGCTTCAGACATCACTAGAGATGAGACTACATACAGGGAAGAAGAGTGTTGTTCTCCATATCTCTTCCTGTCTAGGGAAGACGCTTTCCCAGAAGCCATTAGGGATTTACTCTTACCCTTTACTGGGCCCCATTTTTGTGTTTAAACATGATGAATACGGGGGCTGGGGGGAAGCCCCTGGGACTGGCTGAGATCAATCATAAGTCAGTCCCTGTGCTGAGAAAGGGTCACCTATGGATAAGCACACAAGTAAATTTGAAGTTCTCTCATCAAGAAAGAAGGAGCAGACGTGGTGGCGGAGGCGGAATTTATAAAATGATTTGTAGGGCCGCCACTCTGTATAATGCATAAATCCCATTTTTACCACAGTTGCTTTGAATGGTGCCCCCTGGAGTTGTTGTGCGGCATAGCTGAAGTGTTTGCATATTACACGCTGTTCATGAACCACAGATAGAGTCTGTTTTACTTGTCATACCCTATAGCCCAGCTATATGGCTATAAGTCAGTTTCTTATGATCTGATTTATATCCTTATTTTTAGAACCTGCTTTTCCTAAGTTTCAAAGGCTCATAGTAGTACAGGTATGCGGTCATCATTTCAGGAGTGATCAGGGGCCTGGGATGTGGAAACTATTATTCTGAACATTAATTAAGACATTTAAATGCTTTCCAACTGAAGTAGATAACAGAGATGCTGACTGGCTAAATATGCTAATAAAATTACTGAAATATCAACTTTCTTTAAAAATTTAAAGTAATAAATCTTCTGGTCTGGCACATGACAGACCCTCAATAAATACTTGTTGAATGATTCAATGAATGGAGTTAAGTCCAGCAAAGAGACAACAAAAGAGGTAAAAATTAAGGTACTTCCTCATAGTCCAACTTCTTATTCTTAGCACCTGGGGATAAGAGGGAATTAAAAAACACAACAGAAATGATTTGGGATAGACACTGGTGCATCAGCAAAGAAGCAAAACATTGGGCCATTACAATTTCCGTTATGGAATCTTATGGATTTTACTTATTTATTTTTAACTTTTTTTTAACTTTTTGGAATCTGGGGATTTTAAAGAAATACTTAACTTTTGCCTATGATGACAAAGTATAGATAATGAACTGAGACATAAAATGTCATCCCATTGTATTGACAAACAATGAGAAAAATAATGACAGCTTTTACTTGGAATAATTTTCTATAGGATCATGATCAATGTTTACCATCCAGAAGGAAGGTGAGGGGAGGGGGAGAGGAGGCAGGAGGCAGGGGAAGGCATAGTATAAATATTGAATCATGGAAAATGTGTAGACACATGACTTCAACTCTAAGAAATACCCACCTACAAATCAATTTCAAAAATGAAAACTGTTCTTTTAATTATTATATAGATACCTTTTAAAACTAAACATTTGAGCATGGCGCTCATGTCAGATACTGGGATGCAGGCTATGTGTGTCTCTCTGCTGCCACTACAATGGCAACGTTTCTCCTTCTTCCCCTTTCCATTTTTTTCCTGCAGTATTCTTGAATGTTATCTACTTGTAGAATTAAACATGTATTAAATCTACTTTTATGTTAATAATAGACTGGTGTTGGCTGTGGTGTCATAGTGGATGTAGTATTGCAGAACCACAAAATATAGGCACTAACTATGAAAAGCCAATGGAACTTTTCCATGATTTCTGTGCAAGTAGTCACCTTGGGGGTTCAAAGTAAGCTCAGTCTTTTCAATTTCTCCTGGTCTCTTTCAGAGATGTACTCAGTTAATTCAGGAATCTTCTTTCCCTTCCTGTCAGGGGCATTCTAGGCCTGTTTCTGACACGGAGGCCACGGCCCAGAGGCACATCCTGTCTTCACTGAAGTTCAGTTCTTTCTACTCAGCCTTGGGGCTTCAACCTTTTTCTCTGCTGTAGCTACACTAGGGGTCTATAATCATATAGTGTGGTCCTCAGCTTATATGATCCAAGTTACATCTGGTCAGGTGTCCTTTCAGTACATGTCTCCTCTTGTCTACCGAAATTCTCTCAGCCTTCTGCATCTCTCTTGGAGGCTCCCTAATCTTTCGGATATTTTCCCAGGCCATATTTGGCATCTGCCCTCTGAGAGTCTGTCCTCAAACCTATCCTGTCGGTATCTCACTCACTTGTTGATCCTATCACAGGGGGCTGGGGATACCATGATAAGAACCATGATTAGGCATTTGTGAGAACACAGGATGAGAAGGAGGCAGAAGCACATAAAACAGCTCATCTCTCTCCTTCTGCACTCCTTTTATCCCCAAAGCCCTTCCTTCCGCTCACCGTCCCCTTGCATCTCTTCTCCTTCTCTCAATCCAGACGGAAGTTTTCCTCTTTCTCCGTATGGCAGAAATAATCTTTTACTTTATCTGGTACCCTTTTCAGCTCACTGATTTTGGGCATAAACTTTCTTCTTCTATACCCTTTAAGCTTTCTATTTGTAATTTTCAGGAAGGTACTCTCACAGGATCCTTTGTCTTTTCTTGCTTGCTTTTCAAGATTATTAGTCTCTGTGATTGGACCTCAAAGCTGACTCTTTCCTTCATTAACTCTTCCTTAACTTCCTGACCCCTCACCCAGAAGATGATGAATGGCACAATGAGGGTACTAGATACAACCACGGGGTACGGCAGGCAGGAGAAACATCAGGTGATGTCTCAAAACAGGATCCTATTAACCCAGCATGTGCACATGTTAGAGTGGAAGAAATCGTCGGACAGAAACCATCTCAGTCCTTTCAGAAAATAGTCAATTATTAATTGTTCCCACGTGGTTCACCAGCATAGCATTTAGAACCAGTCTTTGGATGATATTTTAGTTGCAAAGCAGAACCGAACATGACGAGAGACATCCCCATGGTGTTTTCTCCACCTGATATTTGGGTGTCCTTCTCCAGCATTCTAAAAGTAATCTCTGCAGATGAGCAAATATGAATTTGTTATGGGTCATGCACTGAGCTAGGCTTCTTATCTAACTTAGTTCACATAATTTTGGGGGAAGAAGTTATTCTCATCTCTTTTTTCAGGTAAGAAAAGAGAGTCTCAAAGAGGATAAGTAATTTGCACCAAGGGCAGAAATGTAGTGAATGGCAGAACGGTGTAGAACTTATTCCCAATTCTATTTTGTTCTGAAGTCCTTGCACTTTTTATTACATCCTGCTCTTGTCCCTCTCACTTTCAGTGGTGTTTTATGCCCTTGTGCCTTGCTGAACTTCCCTCTAGTACATACCCAGAATCAGTGTCATGACTGCTAGGAAATTGCTCAATACTTTTCAGACTTGTTCAGGCAAAATTTCCCATCCTAATTAGATTTGAAGTTACTCATGCTGTAAAGCAGAGCCGAAACACTGGGTTGCAGAGTTCTTCTTGTTTATTGTTCAGTTAAACTGGTAGAGCTTGACTACATCTTTTTTTTTCAAATGTCAATTCCTTATTACATTGATGGGGGCGAGGGGACAGTAAGTCAGACCATATGTGTTTCTATTTTTTATATTCATCTTCCTTCATTTGTTTGAGAAATGTTCATGATTCAAACTATGTGAATTTTTCAATAGTCCAGTTTTCACTCTTTTCTTTGGCTAAGCTAAAAATGATACACATTGAAAGTGACTTCAACTCCTTTATAGACAGCTTCTCTGTTTCCTATTCTCCTTCTTTTCTTCTCCCTTTTTTTTCCCCTCCTCCCTGTAACTGGCTTTTTCTCTTAAATCAAAGTCATCCTTTTCAGAAAATAAAAATATGCAATGTGGAATTTATTCAGGTCTGAGGTTAAAACTGAAGCAGAATTATATATGTATATATAATGTGTTATAATATACATTTACAGATTCAAAGCATGTTATCTCTGATAACTTTAATGTGGTCTAGAAAAGTGGGCACTTTTCCTTCTCCACCAAAACGAATGTGGAACTCTAGGACTAAATCTCTACCTGTAGATAAATCATAAGGCTGGAAGGGGTATTTAGAATTTCTTAAGGCAATTTTGGCTAATATCAGTAGTTCCCCCAGAAAAACAACTTAGACACTATTTACTCCATGATGTTTTCCCAAACCACCAAATCTAAAGGAGTTTTACCTTTTATGTTTTATGCTCTGCACATTGCCACTAAACACACTATGTTAGTATCTTTTCTAGTCTTTATCTTACCTTACACTTTAAACACTTTGAGGACTGAAGTTATTTTTGTAATGTCATCAGAGCCCAAAACAGTTCTTAATACACAGCTGGTACTCATTGAAATCTCTTGAATAAATGAGAAAAAATAAAGTTATTTGAAATAAAAGCAAGTTTGTACTGGTATAATTATAGCTATTATTCTTTGTTGATAGGAAACTATTTCTGAATACTATAGATGTTCAATAAATATCTGTTGAATAAGTACTAAACCAATAAATAAATTGTTCAGAAATGTAGTTAAATTCAATTTATCAACACACTAATCCTATTAAACACATGTACTTACAAACACATCTATATATGTTCTCATAACGCTTTATTGTGAAACAGCTTACATTTAATTTCCTTCTTTTTAAACTATGAAAAGAGAAAATACCTTTTTTAAAAAAAGATTTTATTTATTCGAGATAGAGTGACAGAGATAGCGACAGGGAGCATGAGCAAGGAGGAGAGGGGGAAGATGGCTCCCTGCTCAGCAGGGAGGGGCTCCATTTCAGGACCCTGGGGTCAGAGCTGAAGGCAGGTGTTTAACTGGCTGAGCCACCCATGGACCCAAGACAAAATATCGTATATGTAAGCAGCTAACTACCGTACAGGATGCAATGTGGGATCTGATCTCTAATGAGGGGGGTGTGTGTGTGTGTGTACACATACCTATGTCTAAGTAGTTTAAAAAACAATATATCTGTATGCAGATGTATCTATGAATGTACATATACATACTTTTGTGTATATATCTGTGTGTATCCATAGAGTTTTCCAGAATATGTATTTTATGTGTATAAACAGAGAAAGGAGAGAAAAAGAGCTATGTAGTTTTCGGGAACTGCAGGAAATGGAAGTAAATTGATATTTCTTTGTATTAACTGATTTTTTTTTCTTTAGAATTATTACTAAGGAATTGATTGTAAGAATTAACATTGTTGAGTAGCTAGTAGCAGATACATATTTGTCAAAGCATTGTCTCTCTCTTCCTTTCTTCCTAGTTTCTTCTGCTCTTTTGCTTTCTTCCCCTCACTTACTCCTCCTGCTCTTCAAACAACTCTTCACCTCAAATATATACACGAAAAGCATATGGAGAGGGAACAATGACTAAAACATGTGCCTTCAACGAGGTTCCACGTAACAGCTCTGGTCAAAGGATGCTTGCTAGATGCAGAAGGGAACCTGTGTTTACTGTATCTTCCTTGTCACTGTATTCTCAGGCAGAGGAGTCAACAGAGGTACCATATCTACAGCTACAGAAAATACAGTCCTGTCCCAACTCTTGAACCTCCCGCCCAGATAAGCCACATGCTATCTGAGATTTGATTGGTCACAAGTAAACAAAGGCACGAAGCTTCCTGACATAGCAAAACACATTTGGAAATTTCCATTCAAAACTCATTCTTTCTGTGGCAGATGCTTGTCTTTGAGCTAAGGTGAGGGTACCAGGCTTTCATTCTCTAGGAATGCACCTTAATTCGTCTTTGTAACCTACAAATGGAAATGAGTCAAGGTTTTGAACTAGTTGCAGCCATCCCCTCTGTATGTTCTACTCTGTGTCAACTAATGTGATCTCACCTAATGGAATAGATGTGAAGGTATGATTTGGTGCTTCTGACTCGGGAGGATCTGCTCATTGTAGAAAAAGAAAAGCTGCTTGCTTCATTTTGCAGGTTATCACTCTAAGCCTTGATATGCTTGGCATCTGTGTGCTCCTGAAATTGTCTTATTACCTTGTGAATGGGCACCATGCCATGCTAGCAGATGGGCATAAAGAATGCCAGAAACCTCGGCTGTGTATCATTTTTGAGTATTAGTGTCCAGAAATCTATGACATTTTAAATGCAGCTTTAGAGCTTGGAACACACTTGGAGAGAACGTTAGCACACGCAGGGGCCTGTCAGAGAATAGACAGGGCTCTAATATACTGAAAGTGGGGATATTACGAGAAGGGCAAGGATCCTCTACCTCTCTCTCGGTCTTTCTAACACCATTGGGATGTCGTATTTAATTACTGAAAACTTGTTCTAAGAAACACCTAGGGCCATGTCTCAGGTGGCAGGACACAGGAGAAACACCATGGGCTTTGTGGACCACAGACGATTTACTTAACCTCTATACCCAAGTTTTATCATTTAGAAGATGTGAATTCAGATAACCAACTGTAGAGCGTTAGGTGTCTCTGTTTGCACCTCACAGAGTCATCGTGCACATGGAAGGTGACACTGCTTAAGAGCTACTCTGAATTGTATGGTAGTTTTCAAATAGTAGCGATGAGGGCTTTTCTTCTTGGACCTGTCAGCAGCCTGGCTAACTTTCTTGCTGCTCTTTGTGTTCTGAGGAAGACAATGTCAAGATTCAATTTGGACATCAGAGGTTCTTGCTACTGAGTTGCTGATGAGAGGTTAATAATGAGCTCTATTTTGGTAAAAACAGTTTTTCCTAGACTGGAAAGGGCTAGATCTTCAGGAAATCTTCACAGGGCAGGCTGGTCGTGGGGTCGTTTGTAAGCCACATGGTTGCTGCCCAAGATAAGAGGAGAGCTGAGAAATTGACTGGTGAGGTTTAGGCATTCTAGACCGCTGGTCCGGTCCTCTTGGGTCCCAAAGTGAAATTCTGGGTGTAAATTATTCAGAAAAGCCTCTACGCAGGTCAGCGCCTGTCGACCATGTATTTACTCAACCCTTTGCTTCATATTGGATTTGGCCTTCTGTGCCCAGATTTCTGACATTGTTCCATTTGACTTGTACTCAAATCAAGTTTAAAAAACAACACATGAGAAATAAAAAAGAAGCAATCTGAGAGTAATTTTGCAGTTTTTGTGTTTAATGTAACTTACTCAGTATATTCACAAAGATGAGAACGCTATCATTGCACCACTTGCATCATAGATCTTAAATAGTAGAAAGCATAAAGCTACTATTGAGAGAATTTGACACTAGGTTCCCAGCCAGCTCTCTTTCAGAGAATGTTTTGGTGATTACTGTGGACTGGATCCTTCCTCTTTTCTTCTGCCAATAGGCCGGTTTTGTGCTGGTTCGGTGAGGGGGATGAGATGCAACGAAGGACCTCCCCCACAAATCTCTGTGAGTGCGACATGCTATGAAAAAGTGATTTCTTCTTTTAGTGAAACTCATCTGAATGTGCAGTTCAGTATGTGACCGATGACACTGGGACATGGGCACATACTTAAGAAAAAAATAAAACATCAAGATCTTATATGGTTCATCATTTTCTTTTCTAAGCTTTTTCTCATTTTTATTGTATTTATTAGTTTAAATCTATGGTGTTGTTTCTTTCAGCTTTGTGAAGGGCTCATATCTGAGCAGACAGAGTAGGAAAAAAAAATCCATATTTTAACTTCACCTCTATTTAATATGAGTACATTTTCAGCTGATAAACTACCAATGGCTGATCTGAGACCAGGGAATCCAAATGGTGATTATGTTCAAATGAAATTATTTCTTAAATTCATTATCTTTCTTTAAAATTTTTTCAACAATATTTTTAGAAAAATACATTCACTGGGGCAATAGGTTGAATTTCATACTGAAACAATACAGCTCTCCTTTTAGGGAACTAATTAGATTGGAGAATAAAAATGATATTAGTTATTGAATTAATGTTAGCTTCTTAAGTTTAGGAAAAATTTAAATATGTCTAAAGTAAAACACCACTGATTAATATTTTAGAAGTATTATTATGACAGGAATAAAAATAAATGAGATTAAAACTATGAGTAGAGGATGGTTTCAATGAAACTGACATCACATATCAATTTACTGTCTAGTTTGACACATTAATTGTCTTTTTACCACTAAGCATTCCCTCAGGAAAGCATAACAACAATAACAAAAATAATAAAAAATTTAAATATTCCCAAATCATTCATACAGTCTGAGCAATGAGCTTTTTATATGTCAGACTCTTTACGAAATACTAGAAAATGGCAAATCTGGAGAAGGGAAAGCATTTGTTTCTTTCTCTTAAGCCTCCTACCGTCCCATTTAGCTGTTTTGACATTATCTACATATTGACATAACCATTACCAATATTTTTCTAAGTGCTGTAATAACAAATTCTTGTTATTTTAATGTCTCTCTATTGGCGGGTCAGCGTGAGTGATTCAAATAGGATAAATGTATGTAGACTTAGAACTATAATTTCATCGTAAATACAGAGTAGTATATTTCCATATAGAAGATAAGGCTTGGCTGGCTGTACCCTTCCAGGCAGAAAACGAACTCTGACACTTCTCCATCAACCCCTATCCGGTAATCTTGTGATTTCCAAAATGAAGAATCTTTTTTTTTTTTTAATTAATGTAATAGAGTACAAAGTATTCCTTCACTACGTATTTGTAGGCTGTAATGAAAATATTAGCAGCTGATGTTTGCAGTCTTGTAGGCTTACAAAGCCTTTTCGTCTACATTATTTTATTTAAAAAAGAACTTGAGACTCAAGGGAGTTAAGTGATTTGTCTAAGATCCCACAGCCTGGTGAGTGGTACAGAGTAGATTTGGCATCTTCTGACCCTAAATCTAAGCTATTCTCCCTGCAGAGTGCTCAAGAGTAAGGGTGTTTGAGTCAGATCACCTGGGTTTGAATCCAACCACTTCGATTAACCTTGGACAAGATACTCAACATCTCAGTCCCTGTAAACTGGGGAGACTCTTAGTAACATTTTATAGAGTTATGAGGATGAAACAACATAACATATTACTGCACTGTTCCTAGCACGGTGCCTGGAATATTTTAATCAATAAATATTGGTTATGGTTACTATGTACAATCACGTGCTTGCTGATGATTACTAGTCACCATTCACATATTTATGATTTGGCTTTCCTTGTGTCTTAACTTGCTTTCAAGTTTCTCAAGAGAAATAACTTTCAATTCATTTATATTCTTTGTAGATGCTAGAAAAATGCTCTTGGAATGAATGTGGAAGTGAATGATGCTACATAAAGCTTTTGGAATGAATGTTTAAATGAATGAAAACAGAATGTTTCAATATGGCATTTAATTAAACTATTGGAAGTAACTGGAACCCATTATAAGCATCTATTCTAGAGAATATGAATAACTAAAAAAATCTGAATTTTTGTCACTTGTCATCCAATTGGTAGTACTGCCTTCTGAATTATGATGCCAAAATTTTAGTTTATCCACTGATACAGAAACTCTCTGATTTCACATATAATCATTTTTATAATTTTTGCATATCTAGGTTTTTCATATGTTTTGGTGGTTCTTTTGGGCAAATATTCTTATGCACCATTGAAACCACAAAACTTAATTGCTGAATTAATTTACCCAATAGCCAGGCCTGGTTGGTTGTAGGTCTTCCACATTTGGTAACAAATTTTGTCACTGGCATATAATCAGCCACATGTATAAAAATCTCAGAGTCACTTTTGTTAAAAAAATTTTTTAGGTTTTTAAAAATTTTTTGATTTATTTGTTTGACAGAGAGAGAGAGAGAGAGATCACGAGTAGGCAGAGAGGCAGGCAGAGAGAGAGGGAGGAAGCAGGCTCCCCACTGAGCAGAGAACCCAACGCAGGCTTGATCCCAGGACCATGAGACCATGACCTGAGCCGAAGGTAGAGGCTTAACCCACTGATCCACCCAGGCGCCCTCAGAGTCACTTTTTTAAAAAAGACTTTTTGTCATATAAAGTAAGCAAAGACAAAACGTCACTTGCTTGAAAGATGGGAAGGTGTTCCATCTAGAAGTAGAAGAAGAAGAGACAGCGCAGGATGGTGTGCATGTAGCAAATAGGGCAAAGTGGACAAAATGCTAAATTCGTTTTGGTTAAATTTCAAATTAATAAATGTCTATCGGGGCACCTGGGTGGCTCAGTGGGTTAAAGCCTCTGCCTTTGGCTCAGGTCATGATCCTAGAGTCCTGGGATCAAGCCCCGCATTGGGCTCTCTGCTCCGTGGAGAGCCTGCTTCCTCCTCTCTCTGCCTGCCTCCCTGCCTACTTGTGATCTCTCTCTCTCTCTGTCCAATAAATAAATAAAACCTTTTAAAAAAAAAGTCTATCATTTCTGGAGCACTCATCACACTTGTCTTCCTTTTCTATCGCTAAACAATGAGAATATAATCTTTATCTCTTAGGAGTTCATCAACCTCACTCCTCCTTTGCTCTAAGGTGTGTGCTCTTGAAGGGTGTAGGGAGGGTGGTGATGTCTCAGAGAACAATGACAGAAGCTGAGGTAGAAATAGCAGAAGCAACCCCACCCATAAACAATCCAGAGCCAGTTTTCAGGCAAATATTCTTGGCGACAACACCACAAAGAGTGTGATAACAAATGTCTGCATTTGCTCTTTTCAGATGTCTTCAAGCTGCTTTAAAAAATGGTTTTGGCAGGAAGAGAAACTTTGAGATTAATACAAAGATATCAATTAAAATAAAATCATTGAACATCATATCAAAAACCAATGATGTACTATACCTTGGCTAATTGAATTTAAATAAATTTTTAAAACCCTAAATATATCAGAAATTGCATTAAAAATAAAAAATAAATAAAATGAAAAAATGTATAACTTAGAAGAATAAATGATTCTCTAGGAGGCTACTTTCTTGGAGGCCTCCAGAATCACTCAGGATCATTCCAAGATCTATTGCCTTTCTAAGTATCAAAATCATTAGACAGCAGAGGAGACCAATATGAGCAAGACCCATCAGGCTAGGACAGCACAAGAGTCTTCTGAGCCCCGAGATCCAGACCATGCTAACTTCTAGGCTCTTACCACTGGGAAAGCTGGTCCTGAAACCCCAGTCAGGAAGTGTAGGGCAGTTTCTTTTCATTCCTAAAGGCAGGAAGCTCCTGGGCATTGTAACATACTTCAAACTATGTTCATTTATCGAAGCTAGATTTCTAAGGGTTGACCTTCTAGGTTGTCTTCTGATCACAACTGCTCCTAATTTACCACACCTTGGGGAAAATTCTGGATATGCACATTCCATTCAAGCTCCACAGATGATTTCTTGCACATGCTAACACACATGTGGATTCACATATGTATATGTAAAGATCTACTATTTTTTTTAGATTTTTATTTATTAGAGAGAGAGAGAGAGAGAGTGTGTGTGTGTGTGTGTGTGTGTGTGTGTGAGTGAGCACACAGAGGGACAGGGAGAGGAAGAAACAGACTTCTCACTGAAGTAGACTTCCAGGGAGCCTGATATGGGGCTTGATCCCAGGACCCTGGGATCATGACCTGAGATGAGAGCAGATACTTAGCCACCTGAGCCACCCAGACACCCCAAGATCTACTATTTTGGATTCATTTAATAATCTACTGAACACAGGTGAGGTGCTAGGTGCTAGGGTGATTGCAAAAGAATGAGAGACAAGTTTTGCCTTTAATAAGCTTACATATAATCAAAGACAGGATTGGAGATTTTAGAAAGTAGGACCGCCTAGTCCTTCTGTGTGGTAGATGAAGAGCCTGAGGCTCAAAGAGGTTGAATAACTATGCCAGACAAATTAGTAGCAGATGCAGACCCCTGTCTCCAATAATTGTCCCAATGATACCTTCCAAGACTGAGATTATGCCCACCACTGCAGTTGTTCTAATCCTAACTGGGCACTAGCCCAGGGCAAAATAGTTTGCATGCAATGTTTCATTTAATAACCCAGCAAGGTCAGCACTGTCTCTGTCCCCATCTTATGGGTCACCCTGCTGGCAATGGCAGAGCCAGAGTTGAAATCAGTGTCATCTGATCTGGCATCACGTGCTCTCAACCAAGGAACATTCCATGCAGGTAGTGCCCTTTGCCTTATATGCTTGTGAGGAAAGAAAAATATGGAAAGTCAGGATATACTGAAATAATGAGAATAATATAATCAGGTTCCAAAGTGAAGACAGAGATAGCAGATGCCATGTGGGGGTCAGAAAGAGTGCAGGTCCTGCTCGTCTCTCAGTGTGGGGTATAAGTAAAGTTGCAGAAGGGTGGTGTGGGGGAGGGGTGTGTGGAGCCCAGTCTTCATGAAATGGTGTGTAGTGGGACAGCCAGACTGCTGGGATTAGTGTGGGCCTTTGGCACTCTCAATGGTTTTCTATAACTATCATTACTACTTCAGATTTGCTGACTTTTTTTACATAATGTTCTTTTTCTTTTTTAAGATTTTTGAAATTTATTTGACAGAGAGAGACACAGCGAGAGAGGGAATACAAGCAGGGAGAGTGGGAGAGGGAGAAGCAGGCCTTCTGCCAAGCAGGGAGCCTGATATGGGGCTCAGTCCCAGGACTCTGGGACAATGACCGGAGCCGAAGGCAGAGGCTCAACCCACTGAGCCACCCAGGCGCCCCTTTATGTAATGTTCTAACTGCTCTTAACTTCTATACTAATTTGCTAACTCACAGAAGCAAGAGGCAATGAAGGGTTATTCCAGAACTTAAGATATCATATTGCACCACATCGTGTGACTGTGAATAATGACCCGTTTAGGTTTTCATCCTAAGTAGAAGAAATCAGCAAATGGTGTCTCTCCTAGGCTCTGCCTTCCTAGACGGCTTTGGATCATTCTGCGTTTGCTTTTGAGAACTAGATGATTATGAACTGGTCAGTGGGAGGAAATTTTTAAAAAGCGAGTGTGGTGTTTAGATGGCGTTGGAGGAGGGGAAGAAGAGGGAAGACACTGTACAGGAAAACTAAGCTCCATATTTCTTCTCATCTTAGACATTCAGGTCTGTTTAATGGACCTACTCTACTCAACTCCAGAGGAAACACGAACAGGAGTGGAGGCATACATTTGACCTAGTGATGCTACGGTTGCATTAAAATAGACTAAAAGAAAACATAAAACCCCTGTAGTATCTAAACACATTGGCACATTTGCTGTGCTGGGTAGGAAACCACAGTTTTATCTGTGACACTGGGTTAAAATACCTTAAGCAAGAAAGCCTCCCTTGTCTCTTCTTAAGCTAACTGACCAGTCGAACACAAGTATGGCCAATAAAATCAAAACACTGGGAAAGCAGTCTTTAGAAGTATGTGCTATTTTTCTATCAACTGTCGGACATGGTGAGTTTTCATGCCTTTCCCTGTCACCTTAATGGGCATTTCTGTGTGTTTCAGCAAGTCAGCTACTTCTGGTATATCCTGTTGGTCCCATTATCATTCACTGGAAGACAATGTAAGCTCAAGGAAAGGTAGAATGAGTTGGCTCATGAATTCTCCCTGAGAGTCAAAAGAGGAGCTCTGGAGTTTTTTTGGCAGAGAAGCTAATTTTGCCATTGATGACTTAACCATCCAAATATATGTAGTATGGTCCCGGTTTCAGTATTAAATTGCATACTTAGTGGTGCAGACATGACAGGAAGCACATTCAATTAATTTCTATGCTTTTCCTTTTGTCTTGGAAGGCATTTTCTCTTTTCACAGATGCAGCCCTTATTAAGTGGGGGAAGGTGTATTGTATGCTCTTCACTGTCAGGATGTTCAAATGATGAAAATATCATCTTTGATATGCTCCACTGAAAATGTCTTGTATGTGGAGTAGAGATGCATATCCCTGGAGAAGGTTGTCCTGTATTTATAGAGCAGGTAAGCCGGCAGGCATGGACGCACTCCACTGAAAAGCTCCCGCATCCCTACATTAATATGCTTAGACTCGAATCTGATGCTTCTTGAACAGCATAGATGGTGCCCCTTCCTTAGACTCTGCTCCTGACACCACGGCTGAAGGGTGATTCTTGCTGGACTCTGCAGTTTTCTGGCTCTCCTTGTTTGACAGAATCCAATTCTCTTGACCTTCAGGACATGGAGCAGAACTCATCGCTTCCACCTGGCCTACCCAAGTAAGTAAAGTTATGCTCCTAGAATACCGCTGCCATGGTTAGTTTAATTTTAATTTATTGCAGAGATGGTTTTATGCTTATGACTTTATAACTGTGCACGTACCCTGAGACCTCTGAAGGTCAAATAAATAATAAATGCTCATTAAGAGCTGGGTGGTTTTGCTGAAACTGGCCAACACAGGTGTCATTGGTGGGTACTTTCATGTGGACAAATAGCACTGAAGTCAAGTAGGACCTAGTGTGAAACTATTACAGTATTTGGCTTTACTGCTGTAGGAAATTATATGCCAGGGATGCCTATTCAGTAATTAAACTAGTTGGACAACTGAATAAAACTGGGAGTTCCTTGCTATTTAGTCTATCTTCCCTTTAAACTATTAGATTTTTTTTTCTGGATATTCTTTGTTCTGGGTGCGTTTGTGTATGTATGTGGGTGTCTACACTGGGGAATGGGAGTGGAGGTGTATAGAGGGGAGAGAAAGAATATTAAGTTCTCACATTTCTTAAAGAAGAGTCCTCTAGCTTCCAGAGGTTGCTTGAATTTTTTATCTGATTTTTAACCTGTGCATGACGTGGAGAGCTGGGGATCAAGGTGGCCCCCAGCAGCAGCTGTAGAATTACTACCACGGAAAGCCTGGCATTGAGATGTTCTATATTCGAGCCCTTCAAAGCAGACCTGTGGCCCCATCTGTGGTTTGCAGTCTCTTTCTCCATATCCCTCGAGTGACTGTGGGCTCATCTTCCTTTCCCCCAGGAGCCTAATGTGCAGCAAGGAGAATGTGCCCAGTGTGCCCAGCCCCTCCGTTCTGAAAACACTGAATCATTGCACTTTTGAACATGTTGACAAAATTGAGTTATCTGAAAGAAAAAAGAAAATGTGGTAAGGACTGTTGCTTTATAAACTTCAATGGTACCCTAAGTTCCATGGAATTCGTAGATATATTTATGACCTAATTTTAAAATTAGGGCCCTAATTTAGCTTAAATTAGGGCCTAATTTAAAATTGGGCCCACACATTCAAGTCTTTACCTTAAACGTAGTCTTATAAATAAGGAAGGAAATCTAAAATTGGAGCCGATTCTGTGTTTGTTTGTTTTTTTAAGATTCTATTTATTTATTTGACAGGCAAAGATCACAAGTAGGCAGAGAGGCAGGCAGAGAGAGAGGAGGAAGCAGGCTCCCTGCTGAGCAGAGAGCCAATGTGGGGCTCGATCCCAGGATCCTGAGATCATGACCTGAGCCCAAGGCAAAGGCTTTAACCCACTGAGCCACCCAGGCACCCCCAATTCTGTGGTTTTATTGTCTTAAAAGCAACCATAATCTCTTTGGTCCATAATTATTAATACGATTATAATTATGAAAAAAGTAACCCTCATGGGTTATTTTATCCTGTATATCTTAGATGTATCTAAATCTTACCTTCCTGCTTCAAGGAATGTGTGCATGTCAAAAACTAAATTCAAATGGAGATCCCTGAAAATTGAAATCTCTCTTGAATTCCTAAACTAAATCTCTGGTCCTCATCCTGCTCCAGAGCAGGTTTTGGATTGGGTCTGGAATGGTGGAGCAGATAAAGTACGGAAAATAGCAGGAAAATAAAGGGGTACATTCCATATGTAAGCCTTCCTCCCTATCCTGTCCTTGCAAGTCCTCCCAGGGAATCCACCTGAATATTTGATAATGTTCTTCCTCGAATTATCGGGATTAGTTTGACTCATCCAAAATTCCTATCTTGTTTTTGGTGTCTTAGAGTTTTTCCAGATGGTGACAAATTTAATTTGTTTTTCTATGGACCAAAAGACTACCATTATCCTAATTTGAATTATTGACTTTCCTTATAAGTTTTACAAGTTAAACATAAAAATAGAAGAGAAATTGTTTTATTCCTGTCAATTCCACATAGCTCTGCTGCCTTTAAGTTAGCTGTAATCATGTGTAGAATCTTTAGAAATTGGTATATAACTATGAACAAGGTGATTTTTTTCCAGCCAGATTTGAGGTGTTGTGGGTTTCTAATCTGTGGGTTTTCTAATGTCAAGACAAGCATATCCAGGCTGAGCAAATGCAATGTCAAAAATGAATGCAAACCATCATTCCCTAGCAATATTCAGAGTGCTAGGCACTCTGCCAGGGTTTTGCCGCAAATTATCTCGTTGATTTCCCACGATAATGGCATGAGGGAAATATTCATATCTACCCAATTGACAGATCAGAAGAGTGAGGCTGAGAGAGAGAGAGAGAGAGAGAAATAGACCTAAGGCAAGTAGAGAGGCTGAGATTTCACCCAGATCTATCTGATTACAAAGGCTGTGCTCTGAATTACAGAGCTTCCACATCTGTGCATCTCAACTTTTAACTAATAAATAGTGAAAAGGGATGGCATGCATTAAGAGCCAAAAACATTTTCTCTTTCTTAAAGAAAATTAGTAGTTAAGAAACTGCAGTGTAGAAGGGTGGGGGACTACATAGTTCTGCCAGGCAATCCCTCTCCTGTGAATTTAGATACAATCCGCTATCAATATTTTCTGGCAATATTTCTTTCCTTTTACCGCTACATCATTCATAAGGTTTAGTGTTTCCAAACTATAACACGCCAATCCTTACCATGCTTTCTCAGCACTATTTGTATTTTAAATTACTGGAACTGCTGCAGCCAATCACATTAGAAGACAGACACTGTTGTTAATTCCAGGCAATAATGTGGAGGGGTAAAAACCCCCTACACAACATTTCCCAGATGTTTGTCAGACTTGTCTATTTTCTCTAACTCCCATGTAAACAGAGAGACCTAGAAGAATCTTTTTCCTTTTGTATCGACCAAGTTCTAGGAAAAAAATGTTTTCCTAAACAACAACAAAAACTACTATTGAGTGCTTGTAGTTCAATCTATAATATATTTATGTGTAGCTTCTCTGAAATGTGTCCCCTTTGTGTGAGACTTTTGACTTGATTGCTTTTTTTTTTTTTTAAGCAGCATGGCTCAGCATTGCTCCTTAGACCCACAGACTTTAAAAATACCCTAAAATGAAGCAAGAGAAAAATTTCAAGGCAAAGAGTTGGTGTTAGAAAGCAAGATGGGAATAGCAGAAATTATCCTTTGGATGAGCTCTGATTTATTTAATCCCTAATTCAGCTTCCTGTGTATGGATACTCCTTTAAAAGGAACCCACTCCTTTCTAAGCATTAATTTCCTCTTTTATAAAATTGTGATAAATGTTCCTTCCACACTTCTATCACAAGCCTCTGAGGATGAACAGGTGAGATAATCAGCAGTTGATGAAAGTTAGAAAATTCTAATTTTAGTAATGAAAAATGTAAAACAATTCCATATAAAAAAAAAGTAAAAGACATTTGCCATATACTAGGGACATATTGCTCCTACAACTGAACTTTTGGGCAGACTGGGTTTAGTACAGAGAACCTAATAGCCAAAAAAGAAAAAAAAAAAGTTGAGCTGGAAGGGGTCACGGAACACATGCCTTCATTCCATGCTCCAACAACGAGGTAGAGAGCTCATATATCTGGGAAGGTGTTTTATTGACATTATTTTTGATACTAGAGAATAGTAAAATAGTTTCCTGAAATTTTTAGAGCACACAGCACAGTGCCTGTATTATCACAAGCACTTAATAAATGTCTGCTAATGTGACAAATCCTCTCTCAATCTCTCTCTCTTGGGTTTTTTTTTGTTTGTTTTGTTTTGTTTTGTTTTGGTGATTATCTCTTTTGAGAAAAGCAGTGGAATATGCATTTCCAGAGCCTACAGTTAGTGAGTTCCCAGCCCTGAGCCACACTGGTTAGAGTCAGACAGACTTGGGTTCAAGTACAACTCATGCTAGAGCTGTGTGATGGGGGCAAAGCACAAAACATCTTCGATCCTCAGTGTTCTCATCTGTAGAATGGGGCAGTGGTACCCATATCACAGCATTTATTTGTGAATTAGGTTGGGTAAAGCACTTACAGTGTTAGGTGCTGTGCAGACACATAACCATTGCCCACGAAAGTGTAGCTATTACTATTCATGGTGGTAGTGGCAGCTTTCTTATGGTATTTTGGTATTTTCTTCCTTTCTCCCTCCACACCCCTCCCCTCTAGTAACCCTCTGTGTTCCTCCTCATCGAGTCATGGCCCAAGAGGTTGCTTTTATTTTTTTATTTTAATGGGTCTCTGTTGGCAGAGACGGCACTGCCGCAGGGACAACAGTCGGAGTGATCACTGCCTTGTACACATCTATCACCTACATCTCTGCTCAATGCCAGGTAACAACCAGAGAGAGCTAGTTTCACTGCATTGCCCTTTTTTCTTTTCAAACCCAAGAAGAAATTGAAATAAAAATACGCTGTATGAGTTTCCTTGGGTTATCATAACACAGTGCCACAAACTGGGTGGCCTAAAACAGTAGAAATGTATTGTTTCATGGTTCTGGAAGCTTCAAGTCCAAAAACAAGATGTTGGCAGGACCATGGTCCCCCTGAAACCTGGAGGAGAGAATCCCTCCTTGTCTCTTTTAGTTTCTGGTGTTTGTTGACAATTGTTGTTCACGTTCCTTGCCTTGTAGGGTCATCACTCCATCTTTGGGTCTGTGGTCACGTGTCCATCCACTTCCTGCGTGTCTGTTTTTCTCTTCATGGGAACTCTAGTCATATCAGACTAAGGACTCACCATATTCCAGTATGACCTCAGCTTTACTTGACAGGTCATGTCTGCCACAACCCGATTTCCAAATAAGGTCATATTCTGAGGTACGCAGGTTAAGACCTTGAAATGTCTTTTAGGGAGGACACAATTCATCCCACAATATATATTACAGTGCTTCTTCTATGTAAAATAAATTTTCAAGTCGTTTTAGTGAAAGTCAGAACAATAAGCCTAACAGTGTTGCTGAGTACGGGAAAGGAAGAGAGAATGAAAGGATCACTTGGCCAACATTTATTGAGCTCCTTTTTGTACTACCTTGTAAAAGAGTCTTTAAGTATCAGATAATCTACTGATCTTCAAGCAGTTCAGGGTTGAGTTGAAGGATTTTGGATATTATGCAAGTTCAGAAACGGGTAGAGAAACATTTTCTCACCTTAAAACACAGTCCACAGCTAAGAAGTGAACAAAATGCCTCTGGCCAGCCCAAAGTGAGGTTTCAAAGTCTGTGTACTCTGTGCATGTAATTTCCTTGTAGATAACCAGTGTAATAATATCCTATTAGTGCCTATGCATATATCATTGTAATAATCATATCCATTTGATTTTCAGTCTACCATGGAGTAATCAGGCACATTGAGAGCAATGAGAATGACAACTGAAAACAGCACATTGGGAAAAGAAAAGGTGGAGAAAAAAAAGAACTAATGGGAGTACTGAAATTCTGTGACTTCCTAGGGTCACTCAGTGTAGAGATAACACCATCTGCTTTGTCCAGTCTGTGAACCTATTCATGACAGTACAATACGATAATTAATGTCCAATGTATTGATCCCAAGATACTGAGGAACACTGAGATTCTGATCCATACATTTTATTCATTGAGACAGATAGATTTATAACATATTACAGAGTTTGCTCCAAAATCATTGAAAAGTATTAAACAATAAAACCCACACGAGAAAACCCACATTGCAGATTCACAAAGCGTAATCTGCAATGATCCTGTCCATCAGCATTTTTGGCAGTTTTTACTTAAAAAGTGCACATGAGTGGCAAATATATGTTTAGAATTTCAGTGCAGGGACAGAGATTAAAACGCTGGCTCAAACTAGTCAAAACTAGAAATGGTAAAGCCACTAATATCCAGAAGCTCCTTCCCCCACCCCTGGCCATTACACAGCTGGCTTTGACTGAACTTGCAAGTTACGTGGGGAGTCTAGTGAAATAGGCTCTGGCACTTTCCCCATAAGTGTGGTCCATATGGAAGTCCACAGTCATGGCTAATCCTGTAGACTTCAGAGTCGGGGATGGGTCAGAAATGGAGTAGGCAGTTCAGCATTCCTCTGGGGCAGACTAGAATTTCTAAGAGAGGCATTACAAACTCAAATGCCTCCAGGGATCTAGCAGGCAATATAAATGAATTAAGTATATGAGTTAGTATTAGCAAACAAACTGGGACAGAATGCACCTCTCTAAAAGTATTAGTATTTGCATTTTCTTTATAATCTGTGCTTTTAAAATTATCCAGCCTGGAACTGAATTCAGATCCAGAGCTTCACAGCCTTGGCATCTAGCTTCAACCTGCCTAGTTCCAGACGGGAACTGACCTTGGTTTCTAATGCTCAGGCCTGTTATCTCTCCCTTTGATCTATTTTTACCCAATGGTTTCGGTATTTTAGAAGTAAGAAGTGAGAATATCTACTGGTAATGTTTCCCAAAGGATGTTTTTAAGGACACTGTTTCTGTGAGATACTCCTAAAATAGGTTATTAAATAATTTGGGGAATAATACATACTACATCCCCTCTCAAATGATAATGATACATACTCACATATTAAAAGGTCTGAATAGTCCTTTAGTAAAGAAAATTGTACAACTCAATATTTTGTCCAGCTCAGTGCTAGCCATACTTAGTTGGTTTCTGAACTCTTCCTCTCCCTCGTGATTACATCACAAAGAACTAATAATGTTTGTTCCATGGAGTGTGCTCTGGAAAACACTAGGTTAGAGGCATTTCCTCGTATGGAACTCTATACTAAACTGTACAATTGAGAAAGGCAGAATTAACTCTTGAATGCAGAGAGTTCATGAAAGTTTTTATGTGTTCAAAGGGTAATGCTTATTTTTAGAGTTCTCCTAAAGGGAGGGAACCTCTATCCGTGACGTTCCACTCTGTCCCTCCAATAAATGCTAGGAGAAAATTCTGCCTCTTCCTCCACCCAATTATTTGCTTCAGCCCCAGAGAGAAGTGACTTCTCTGATTTGGCATGGCCTGGTTATTAGTGTGTGAACTTACTCTTATGCCCAAATCTGGAAAAGGGTCGTATTTTCTTTTTTTCCCCTTGGACCACTTGCCGGTCAGAGCCAGGAACTCTCTCTTTTCTCCTCTTATGCTGGATCTTCAAAAAGGCAGGGCCTCTGCTCTTGGCAGCTGGGAAGTTCTGCCTCCTCTAATCCAGTTTTACTAGGCAGCTCCCTACATTAGACAATACAGTGGACCTGTTTCTTGTGTTTTATGGCCAAATTTTTTGTGTACCTACTTGATTGGCCATTACTTACAAGTGAAGAGGGACCGATGGGAGGATTCATGCAGCAACCTCTCGCACAGTCTTCAACATTATGCACAGAATAAAAAAACAAAAACAAAAACAAAACAACTCTGCTAACCCATTGTCCTGGTCTTTTTTTTTTTTTTTAAGATTTTATTTATTTATTTGACAGACAGAGATCACAAGTAGGCAGAGAGGCAGGCAGAGAGAGAGAGGGAAGTAGGCTTCCTGCTGAGCAGAGAGCCCGATGTGGGGCTCGATCCCAGGACCCTGGGATCATGACCTGAGCCGAAGGCAGAGGCTTTAACCCACTGAACCCAAAACCCAGGCGCCCCTTCCCTGGTCTTTAATGTGACTAACACAACCTCTATGTGCCCCGCTGACCATGTGGCTCATGAGAGTGAGAATGACATTGGTCAGAGAGGCCACTGATTTCTTCAGGTTCCCTTTTGCCCTCCTTTCCTTTTCTTTTTAAAACCATAACCTTCAAAAATCAGTTAGAAAAGAACTTTTGCTTCTCAGGCTATAGTTTTGGGGGGTGGGTGTGGAAATGATACAACAGACTGCTCTTTTTCTAATCTTGAGAATATTCGGTTTGGGGTATATTTCAAATGTTGATGTTCTACTGTATGAAAAAGCCTGTTAGTGCTCAAAATCCAGGACAAAGGTCATTTCCACCAAGCTCAATAGAAAGTAATAAATAATTCTGAAATATTATCTTAAAACAAGAATATAAAATATTATAACTTGTCAAGCCTTCTAGTCTATGTTGGCTTATTATTACCAACCCAGCAGGTATAACAAAAGCTTGTGCCTTTGGCCTGACATTTTGGTCACCCGGAGAGGTCCACTCCTATCCACCAAACCCAGTTTATCATTCTTGCAGAAACTCTTATTCCACACCAGATGGAACTTAATTGTACTAATTCTTTCTGTTGCATCAGTATGTCAATAAAGATTCTTCATCTTGCCCACTGTATTTGCGATATCTGCAGCTGTGATAAATAATGCATTCCTGATGATATGTTGAGGCTATTTGTATGAAAGCACTACTAAAGCGAATATAACTGTAAGAAAAGATTGTCATTAATCTGAATTCATAAGACCTCTTGTGAAGGTTTATTCCTGTAAAAATAATAGTGTCTTTGGATTTGGTAAAAAATGCAAAGAAATATGGACTCTGTTCCTGTCTCATTGCTTCATAGATGATCATGTAGAAATGAAATACAAAATTCATAAGTACTTGGTAGTGACTTTAACTATCATCCCTGTATTCTTTCCCTTGACAGAAGAAAAAATTAGGTATATGAGCCTTATCATCCTACAGCTACACATTCCCTTCATAACTAAAAACCATTAGCTTGTTATATAGTCTAATAACAACCTAGATTACACATGGCTGTTGTAACAGAGGACATTATATAAATGTAGATTTTTATCTTTTCTTTAGCTTCTGTTGTTAAAACAACTGTGATAAAATCAGGATAATTGAGGGGGAAAAAAAAGAAATACATAATTTTTTTCAAATTTTGTGTCTATGGTAGAAGTTCACACTCTCTGCTTATTTATCCCCTGGTCCCAAGCCAGTTCCAGAAAAGTCTGAGAAGCAGGGATCATGTGCTTGGGAAGACTGTCAGAACCTTCATTACATGCCTTTTTCACCTGCTACCATGCTTTATTGATCTAAAATGTGATTAAACAGTAAATAAACTTTACCATTAAAATAAAACAACTACACTCTAAAAGCAAAGATCATCTTTGAGTGCCTCACTGTAAATAATATCTTGCTAGGACTTGTCCCACTTAACCAGTGTGCTACCGAGGCTGGTGCCTCTTGAGTGTGCTGACACTGTGGTCAGGAAATTTTGGTTTGATTCCCAGCATTGGCAGACAAATTGGGGATCATAAACCCTTGTATACAGCAATGGTTTTCTAGATCAACAGCAGACACTCAAGACAAGGAACAGAGTAACAGGAGAGAAGGTGGATTCACCTCTCTGTAATCCACAAACCTTTCTGATGCCCTTACAAGGATTTTGAGTGCATTTCTGCCAGTATCAGCAATGGTGAAGTTCACCTTCACTAAAATCTAATTCCAGCACTAACTGGCAGGCCAGCCCTAGTGAAAATAACATTCCGGTTTCCTCCATGACCTCAGTCCCGACATGATAACGGGAGCCCTCAACAACTCATTTCTGGCTTGGAATTCTTGATGGTTTATTTAGTTTGACTGACTGTCGGAGATTGCCATTATGAATACAGTTGCTAGGGAAGTCCTGCCGTAGTGCTGTTTGGCTTTTAAAGGGGTCAGGATTTTGCAACATCTCAAATAACACTTATGGCTTAATGTCTGCAAACAATGCAGCATTTAGCATTTACTATGCATGAAGAGGATCATAGTTCATCATTTATTATTCAAAAATCATGTAAAATATTTTTATGACGGAATATGAAGAATGTGTTCAAAATATTCATGTATATAAACAACACATAATAAATTTACCTTAAAACATCAATATGTAATCAAAAAAGTATTTTGAGTTCTGTGACTTGGAGCCAAATTTTAAATCTCTCAAAAGTCAGACTTTTAATACCATGTCTTTCAAGTGGATTAGGCTAAACTCTGGTACTCTGCACCAAAGTGAATGTTCATTTCTTTATCTGAGGAAACTATCATTTTTAATGGCGGTTGGTTCGTCAGAGTTTAAACATTCACATTTCTCAGTTTGAAAATTGATTGCCTGCTTCATCCTCATCTTCCATGTTTTAACAACATGTTTGGTCTCTTATGGGTGAAAGTAATTATGAATATTCGTTCTCAGAGCTTAGCAAGAACGGAAACCACAGTAGTCTAAGTAAAGATGGTGTAAGGAGTGTGGCCAATGTGACTCGTTGCCCTCTGTCCTCATTTGTTATTTGTGTTTGAAAACTCCTCTCATACACGAGCATAGAGTAGAGCCAATGAAATAGAAAACCCAAATGACCTGGGTGGGAATGAGGATGGATCCAATCGAAATTGTCTATGAATATGATAGATAAATAATACAGATGTTTAGCTACTGATTTTGTAGGAAGACATCTATTTTGTTACAAGAGTGACCTCAACGAGTTTAAATGCTGCACATTTGAGAGAGAGCCTGCAAATAGGAATCAAGAGTCTTGAGTCCCTTTATAGACTTGATCTATTGGTTTTGGAAATGAATCATTTCCAAATTTTATTTTAATTATGTAGGACGCTTGATAGTACATCCTACGAAAGTGATACATTCTTCATAATATTTAAACTCATTATAAATCATGTTAAATCTTTCTCTTTTTAAAAAATATTGTATTTATTTATTTGACAGAGAGAGAGAGAACACAAGCAGGGGGAGCGGGAGAGGGAGAAGCAGGCTTCCCGCAGAGCAGGGAGCCCGATATGGGGCTCAATCCCAGGACCCTGGGATCATGACCCGAGCTGAAGGCAGATACTTAACGACTGAGCCACCCAGGTGCCCACATTAAATCTTTCTAAGAAGGGGTGACAATCTACCTTCATAGGAGATTTTTAAAGATTATGAGTTAATAAAGTAAGCCTCTTCCCCCTTTATCTGTCTTCTCTTCTCTCTAGCTGTTTGTTGTCTTCATTTTGAATTGTTCTTATTTTTTGCTTCTCCGGGCACTGTACATTTTTAAACACTTTTGTGCTTAATAAATATTTATTAAGTATCAATTATGTACAAGCATAGTGTGAGGTGCTAAAAAAAAGTTCCCTTAATTAAAATTTTTACTTTCTCAAAATAACAGTCAGCCAGGGATAGAGCCAACAGTGGAAATCAGACCTTTGCATTATATCATTATATCTCTCTGTCAGTATACTTGGCAATTTTATTTTATGAACATGATTAAAACTTCTGCTTAAGTAGAATATTTCACGTTTTGACTTTGGAGTTTTGTTTGCTCCCAAATTACATTTAAAAGGTTTGAATTATTGGCTGCCATTGACTTTAATTAAACTCATTATGGCCTCACATGTCTGGCACTTGTTAGGGAGGAAAAAAAAAAAAGTTTAAAAATGAGCCAAGTGACTCGATACAAGCTCTCTCAGCAAATAGTCATAAGAAGTCATCCTGGGCCACAACTCAGCTAGTGATATGTTGCTTGACCCTCACCAATGTTTTTTATGCTAATAAAGTGTTTGTTCATCTGCCTTATTCTTCAAGCAAGTGTGTACCTGCTAAGCAAATGCCTTCAGTGACTTGGTTTGAATGGAAACACCAACAAAACCATTTCCTTATTATTTATTTTATGAAGGATGAGCTCTCGGCTAAGGGAAGCAGTGGAGAATCCATACTAGCTAATTGGGTCCAGGTCACCAGAATACCTAACATCCAGTTAGGAAAGGACATCAACCATGCAGGTGCTCTGATGGCAGTATGGGCACACTGCTTGAGTCATCCAAAAGGCCGACCGCCTGTCTTGGACCCATTAGGTATGCCTTATTGGGGAGATAATGCCATTGGGACAATTTTCAAAAAAATTACCTGTGTTCAAACTCTTTTATGATCCGAGTTGCAGAACATAGTTTTAATTTTTTAACTTAAAAATACATTTATGTATTTACTCATTTAATATTCCAGTTTTCTCTTCCACAAATGGTAGGACAGAGAGGCCTAGAAAGGTAAGAGATTTAGTCAAAGTCACCTGGACCAGGAAGTGCCAGAACATGATCTTAACTCAGATGACTTGCAACATCTCTTTTCACCATATTGCACTAATTCTCTGAATACTGTCAGCATCAGAATACCTGTTTGCCCACTGTAATATTGACTCTACACTCCAGAAATCCCCAACCTGTCCCATTTGCCAAGGCAGATCAGGGAGAGGGGGAGGCAATACCCAGTTGGATTTCAGTTTTTAAAGTTGGTTTACTCAAAGAAATATCACTCTTGTTTATCTCTGCATGCATTTATTCAATAACTAATTCCTGAGACTTTTTGTACCAGTGTCCTGAGCTCCTACCCCCTTTAGATATCTACCCCTGGTCCTTTGTCCAGTCTTCTATTTCATACATCCAATCTGAGCTCTATAATTCCAGTTCTATGAGCTCTAGATGATTTTCCCCCCCTCAATCCTATGTCTTTCACTTTTTCCAAGGCCTGAATGAGAAAATAAGAAATGTGGTGAGATCAGGAAATGATATAGAAATAAATGTATAGGCTAAGATATCTAATGATTATTAGTTTCCATGAGTTCCCAGGCTATAAATTCTTATTATCTCCTTCTTTTCTTCCCCAAATCAAAAGGGTTATATGTTTACTTTAGGGATTCAGGGGTATTAAGTTCTTCAGTGGCCAGGAGGAAATGAAATAGTGGTCAGGGGCCTTAGTAATGGAGTCACTGGTTCGTACTGGAAACAAGGGTGTACGTGTGGGTGGGTAGGGAAGGAGTGGAGGGAGAAGAGGAAGGGAAGAAAAGCTACACTTAATGGTGACTGAAAAGACAATGGCTGTAGAGTTGCCAATTAGTCTTTCCATCAAAGACTAACTACCCCAGCTTACCGAGGATCCCCCAGTAGCTTGCAGCTTTGAGAAACTCTATTTTCATTGCCTGGGGTAGGCATATATTGCCAAAGTCCCAACTTGGAATTTTGAATGTATTTTCTCATAGAATATTATTGAAATGTGTGAAATTCTTCAGTGTTATTTATGCAATGTTATCAGGTAGATGATGGAAAACATAGGAATTTTTTCCTTGCGATATGTGCTTTGAGTTCTTAAGAGCAGATTAACAAATTAGCTTCTGGAATATAAACCGTTCCCAAAGAGTAGAGGACCCACGCTAGATTACAGTGTCATCTCTAATTGTAGTGTGTAGACATCTTAAGTCACTATTCAATTAAACACTAACATCATGGTATAAAAGATCAACAGGGAGTCAATTATCATATGGTTTCACTTATTTGCGGAGCATAACAAATAACACGGAGGACATGGGGAGATGGAGAGGAGAAGGGAGTTGAGGGAAATTGGGGGAGAGATGAACCATGAGAAACTATGGACTCTGAAAAACAACCTAAGGGTTTTGAAGGGGCGGGGGGTGGGAGGTTGGGGGAGCCAGGTGGTGGGTATTAGGGAGGGCACGCATTGCATGGAGCACTGGGTGTGGTGTAAAACTATGAATTCTGTTACTCTGCAAAGAAATGAAATTAAAAAAAAAAGAGATCAACAGGGATTTAATCATTAAGGAAAAGTTGATATTTAACATGATACAAGGCTTTGCAAAAAATTGGACTTTGTTTCTTTAGTACAAAAGAGGGTAAACAGAAAAAAACATTCATTAAATGATTACAGCTATCAGGCTGTATGTTAAATGTTTCATATTATCTCAATTAAATTCTCACAGCAATCAAATGAGGTGGTCATTAGTATCCCCATTTCCAGATGAGATAACTGAGTATCAGAGAGGTTGACATCTGCAAAGCTGGGGTGAGAATTTGTTTCTTAATTATGTTTATTTATTTGTCCACTATACAGAGTGGAGTGATTTAACAGCCTGTTTATTGTTAGCTCTTTCCTTTCTAGGTTCTTCCCTTGACCAAATCAACCACAAAAGAATCAAATTAGGCTTTTCAATTTGCCCAGTTTAATGTCAGTGAATTAGAGCACCATGAAGTCAACTCAGTTCTCTCAGTAAATTGTCAATATAGCCAAATATATAGAAAAAAGTTATTAAGAACTTTTTATGTGAGCATAGTTTATTGCAGCCAAACTTCATAAGGAAACCGAAAACTAAAATGACTGGGACGTCACATTTTGTTTTAGCATTTGGTCCCATTTAGATGTAATCTGTGTACAACACTCATTGAGACCCAAAGATGTATCATATATTTGGGTAAAATGAGACATTTAATTTTATGCAAGAATTTCAGAGTTGTTGAATATTCCTCACTTAAATGAGAAAACTAGTCCTACTTTGTGCTTATTTTTGTCATTGGCATGTCTAGAATAACTGCCAAATGCCAGGGTAGCCACTGTTGTCTGAACTATTAGAAATCCATGTGGTTGTAATAAGGGGCTATGAATGTTAAACTTAAATTGAATTTTATTTTTACGAAATCTAAATCAACAGTCTTAGGGGATCAGAGGTGCGGTGTTTGAATACTTGTTTGGAGTGCTGGTCCTCAGTGGTACAGGGCAGACATTTCTTCTGCTTTTAAACAACATTCCTACACTTACACAAGTTGCCATTTTAATACAGACCAAAAAAAAAATCAATAACAGGAATGAAATGTAACGAGGGAAGTTATTTTATTTATCATTTGATAAATTTCAAATATCCTTAAATTTATATCCTGTTGTAAACTCTCAGTAATTGTAGCAAAGGTGATTTGGTTCACTTTTTCCTCAAGAGAAGAGGAAGAAGGAAGTTAAAGAACATCCCACTAGAGAGTTTAATAACTCCTTGATCTATTAGGAAACCTTCAACGGGTCACACTGGGCCAACAAAATACATAAAGGTACAAGTAAGAAAAATGAGTCGGGCCTGGATAATGTGTACCAGCAGATCTCCTGCATGACCACTTATGGATTACTGTGTTTCAATGTTCACACACAATGGCTCCTGTTCCAAGCCCTGTAATCCCACACAGTCTTTTCCTAGCCCTGACCATTTCCCTGTTCACGGTATATTTTATTTTTGACACTTACCCCCAACTGTTCCCTTTAATACTCCTTCTTTTACTCCAGTTAATAGTTTAGAAAGTTTCTTGACTTCAAGAGTAAGGTCAGACAAAAAATGATTCTTTCAGCTCAAGGATTTTATTTATTTTTTTAGATGGGAGCCAAAAGCACCAACTAAAATTAAGCAACTGGAAATGCAATCTTAGATGCATCAATAGAACAAATATATGCCATCATTTTATGGATGAATCAGATATCCCTCTCTCTCACTCATCTAATCAAAGGCATCTTTTTTTGTGTGTGGTTGTTGTTCTCCCACACATTTTCCACCAAGTGTGAAAATGAGTTAACTGGAAGTTGCACTTAGTGTGTTCTTAAGAAGAAAGTGTTCTTGCCTAAGAGAAGAACTAAGGAACAAGAAAACTAATGTTTATTCACTCATCATATTTAATATTTTAAGTCCAGTAGATTTTCTGATACGTGACAATTTTCTTCTCTTTTGACAGCCTTCTCATTTGCAAAAGACTATGCATTTTATATTCATTCAGCAGCGTATTCATTGTTCCTATCATTTCCACTAGAGAATTCTAATATTTATATGGTGTTTTGCATTATTTCTAAAAGTTGTCAACAGAATTTAGGAATATATCATGTTACAAATCTTCTGGAGTCTAGAAAACAGATAAGATATTTTTTCTCTTCCTGTCATTTTTTCTTTGTCAGATTACTTTGATTTAGTGTTGACCATAGGCTTCTGGGTATTCGTTTATCCTTCCATCAGTATTGGCTCCTTTTTGGAAACAAGAGGATGGGATGTGCCACAGTATCATGGGTGTCATTGCTGAAAAATAATGACTTATTGGGACATCTGACAATGATGTAATGAGGTTTGAAAGAAGCCAATTCAATTGAAACTAAACTGATTTCTCTCCACATGTCACCTCTCAACATAGGGAACCCTTGTCATTTTATTAGAAAACTTTAATAACAAACATATAAAAAGAGAAGAGGCAAACCACCTTCTAGTGACCTATATAGCACCTATATTAATGATCACATTAAGTCATTAATATGCATAGTTTGCTCTCAGATAATTTTAAAAGTATGCTTGATTTTACTTTTGTTTAGGAAGTTCAAAGAGTGAGTGATATATAGAATTGCCAAATCATTATATTGTACACTCAAAACTAATATAAAACTGTATATTAATTATATTTAAATAAAAATGAAACTAATATGACAATGTATATTAATTACATTTCAATAAAAATAAAGGACTTTAAGGTTTACAACTGACCAAAAAAAAAGTTTAAAGGGGATTGTTTTTGAGATCCTGTAATACGTTCTGCATATAGTAATTGAAATCCGTGGAACCTAGGATTTTTTCATTCTTTGTAACTGACTAAACTTCCAGTCCTCAAAAATGTAAGTAGACCCTATTGTTTTAATTTTGTTAAATCCTTCGTATTTTAAAGACTGTCATCCATTATCGTGAGATAGAGTGACAATTGCATTGGAATGTCATCTTTCCCCGCATTATTACTCATACAACTTAGTCTTCATTAGGAGCTGATGCAAATTTCATTTTTTTCTTTAGCTGTATGTACTTAGTTTTATTTGATGGTGTATCAGAATATCTGGCTTGTGGTAATGGTAAGTGTACCTAATAAAAACACTCTTTAGCCTTTTTGTCCCACCACTTGTCAAATATTCATGTCAAAAGAGGGAGGAAGAAGGGGACCGACATTTATTGAGTATGTAGTCCGTGCAGAGTTTTTTCCACACGTCTCATTTAATTTTCACATGCTGTGCTGTGGATGTTATTTCCTCAGTTTGGGAAATGAGGCACAGAGAAGCTAAGAAACTGACCCAAGTCATCCTAACTAGCATTTTTGGAGCCAAGTTTGCCCCCGTTTCTTTTTTCTACGTATGTCCTGCTATAACACATGGTATTCATTTCCAAATGGTTTTTTTTTCTTCCGAATCATAAAGCTTTATGGTTTAAATATAAAATTACGTGTTCTGCTTAAATTTTTTGGCATTTAATTTCCCCTTTCTCACTGTTGAAGTTAGGCAGTCTCAGACTTTCCTATACTTACTGTATACTTAGACTTGCATTTAAAATGTTGTGATATTAATATCATAAGTTGCTCCAAATACTGTTCTACGTGTATTTGATGTTGAACTGGCTAGATGCTTATGATATCACTTCAACGTATGGATTTTAGAATCATGGTGCTAGAAAGGACATTAGAAATAAGCTTTAAAGCCCCAGTCCGTGTTCAAAATTGCAACCAGAGCAGCAACTTCTGCTCAAAAGCCCCCAAAGGCATCTCATCTCCCTCAGAGGTGAGTCCATAGCCCTCACCTCACATAGCCCATACCTGCTCTTGACCTCTGCCTTCTGACCACGCTGCTCTTCTTTGAAAAACCAGACATGTTCTCAATCCACAGTCTTGCATCAACTGTTCCCTTTGCTTGGAACACCCTCCTCCAGATTTTTGGGTGGCTTGCTTCCTGTCTTTCCACTGAGATGTGACCACCTTCCTTACAACTGCATATCCTCACCCTCACTTGCCATGACTCTTACTGATTTTCCCCACTCTGCTGTGTGTGCTCAGTAAACCCCAAATACTGTATATTTATTTATTTATTTCCCTATCTTCCCTGTAAGTTGCAAGCTTCATGACAACTGACATTTTGTTTTGTTCTTTCACTGAGTTCTTGCCAGCACCTGGGACAGTGCCTGACACATGGTTAGTAGTCAATAGATATCTGTTCAATGAATAGATAAATGTAGGTCCAACACACACTGCTCATAAAGGGCACCGCACAGGTTTCAATGAAGGGTCATGGGAAAATAAGAAAAAGAGAAATATAAGAAAAATAAGAAAAAAAGAGAAATATTTATATTCTAAGCTTTTAGTAAGGGTGAAGATAAGTCTGAGTGAGTCAAGTATTGACAAATGAATTTGTTCCTGTTAAATAAGGCACTTAAGCAAAATTTGGTGTTCTTCTAAAATAAAGGTTGCTGTCACATAGATCTGACAGGTGCTGTCATATTGGTGAGGAGGAGGGACTGTTGTCACATATATAAATCTCATATAATCCACACAAGTCTCTGTGACTTTTATTAGTTTTTCTTTGATCTTATAACACCGAAGGAAAAGTAAAATGTGTAAGCATTCATGAAGTAAACTTGAACCTATTCTCTTTTACCTCTCTTAGCATGGCTAAAAATTGAAACATAACAAACCTCTTTCATTCAACCTTCTTCTGATCCCATCACTTTCTAATGAGAAATGTAGTTTTGGTTCTATCAATTGGGTTTAGAGTGAGGTGGGGAGAAAAGAGGTAATTTTAATTAAAAATGAAATAACACTGTGATCTATATTTTTTGTCCTCATGTGAGATATGTCACTCCCTGACTCCTGAACTTTCTTTTGTAAATAATTTCACAGGAACAAATTCTATCCAGGTGTTGCAAAGAAAGCCAATGTATATATACATTTTCTTAATGTCATTAACTTCTTTCACTGGAGAGTAGGATTTTGCAAATGGATGAGAGCAGTTGTTAAAACAATTTTTACTTTTTATTTTAAACTGTGCAATTTAAAATTATTTTTAAAGGAACATAAATTCAATTTTTAGTCTCTGAAAGCTAATTTGGAAAAAACCCATATGTTCTGTTAAGGCATATTCTGCCCATGTGACTAACAGTGTTGGGGCCATTGAATTTCCTCACTAAATATTTGCTTGATTGAGTAAATAAATGCACGAATGACTTTTTAGTTCCCAAAAATGAAGTAGGAAGAGAAGAAAATGAAACTTTTTTATGGAATTCTAAAAAAGACTTTAGCAGCTAGAAAGAAAGAACATGGCCTAGGTAGTGCCCCACAGAACAGGGAAAACCTGGACTCATTCCAGAGTCAGCCCAGGAATGGCAAAAGACCTGCAGGGCAAGAATAGGGCAGAGTTCAGGCTTGAAGCCAGGAGACCTGAGGGAAGATCAGAGCCTCAAATGGGACAGTAGCCATAGGCAAGATCTTGGGCCTACAGGTAAAGTTCCAGGGGCCAAAGCCAGGTTAGGGGCCAACGATTCAGTCCTGCATATAAAGATGGGCAGAATAAAAGGGAAAGTGTGACATTTCCTGACTCAAAGTCTCATTATGTTTAGTCATTTGAGAATTATTAGATGAAATATCCCAGAAAATCTCTTTGCAATATTTTTAGGGAACTTTTAGGAAGATGCTCTTTGTAGTTGTTTCTAATTAGTTTCCAGTGTAGACTAATACCATGACTATCTCTGCTTCATTTGAAATTGATGAATATCAACATTTACCATGTAAACATTTTTGTATTCACTGTCTTCCATTGAGTTGATTTTACTTTTGTAAGCAGCATCTCCTCAGGATGTAAATGAAATGGGACAGCACAGAGAGTCTGTTTTCCACCTCATAGTAAGACCTTGTGAGCCATGCTCAGACTCCTAGTGCTCCAGGCAGCTGTGGGGGTTCCAAAATGCTACTGAGGGTTTTTCCTCTTCTGTCCCATTTTTCTCGTCTGTTGAATAGAAGTTTCCCCTTTGGGTGGATATATAAGTACCTGGATGACAAATAGGATAATGCTAGAGAATTAGCTGCATAAACTGCATAAAGCATACTTACAAACCAAAACCTATTTTTAGGGCAAGAATGTGATGAGCCATCAAATATTCATGCTAGGCTATAAGCAAGAAAATGAAAGCCCTTTAAAATAAAAATAAAAGTCCACCTAACAGAAATATTCTGATACTTACAAAGTATATTGATATTTTTGCTTTCTCGTTGTTCTTTTTTAAAGATTTTATTTATTTATTTGACAGAGAGAGATCACAAGTAGGCAGAGAGACAGGCAGAGAGAGAGGGAGAAGAGGCTCCCTGCTGAGCAGAGAGCCCGATGTGGGGCTTGATACCAGGACCCTGGAATCACAACCTGAGCCGAAGGCAGAGGCTTTAACCCACTGAGCCACCAGGTGCCCCTGCTTTCTCGTTTTTAGCTACCTCTCTTTAAAGGAGTCAAGTATTTTCTCTCCAAATTCTTTCACAAATTTGTATGTCATTCTTGTGCAAGGGCGATGCTGAATCTTCTCTGTATCATTTCAGTCTTTACTTTATGTGCTGCCAAAGGAAACTCTCTCCAAATTCTTTCAAATAACATGCACGTACCCATGATCAGATTTTTAAAAATAATTATTTAATAATTATTAAAAATAATCTGAAAGAAATATGGACAAAGACATAAGTATCCAACTGATAGTTGAAATTTTAAAATGCCTAGAAATGATAAGTTCAGCCTGAATATCTAATTGACCTGATATTTCTGTCCTGCCCCACTCTGCAAGGAGTCTGATTTACAGTGGCTTACTGCTTCAGTAAAAATTTGGCAAAGGACCTAATGTTCTATTTTTTTTTAATATTAGATTTTATTATTGTTAATGCGAGCTGGAAGGTTAAAGTAAAGTAACTGATTTGGTGTTTAGGTATTTAGATATCATCTGCAGTCTTTTCGAAAGAGAGCAGATAATGGTAAGTGTGGGAACCTAGGAATCCAAACATTGCTTTACATCTCCTGGTCAATAAACTAATCACTTACCAGCTTTGCTGCTCAGAGATGTAAACTACTCAATTTTCTCCTCAGTCTTTGTGTATAGGTTTATTTTCTGCTAACAGAGTTGTTAATTTCTTTACCCACTTCTTGTTAGAGTGGCATTAGTCCTCAGTAATAACTAAAGAATGGCATTGTGGGGAGCACACAGCATTCATAACTTCATCTTACTAAACTACAGTGAATTGAGCTGTGTAAAAAATTGAATTAGTAAAAAGGATATTTGAAAGCATTGAAAGACACATACACAAAATTAAAAACTAATCACTTTTTCTCACTTTCCCTTCTCAAAATTTGTTCACAGAAAACCCATCATCTTCGCTAATTCTAGGTTTTTTCTTCTAGTCTTTTGTATCTAGAGAGTTCTTGTGAGGAAGAAAAGCTTAGAGTTTGGGTAAGATGTGCTCCAAATAACTCTAGCCTGATGATGAAGGGAATACGTGTATCATCAAGTAAGCCAAAAGGAAGCACTATCCTTTATCTTTAAATTACTTCCTTAAATCCATTTATGCACTGAATGAGAAAAGGGAACGAAAAGGAATACAAACAAAAATAAAACCAAAACATAACAACAAAAGACAGCTTCCATACATATGATAAGTATATATTGAGCACTTTCTATGTACCAGACACGGTTCTCTGTACTGGGGTAAAAACAAAGGGGCAAAAAACTACAATTTCTGCCTTCATGAAGCTTACGCTCTAGTGGGACAAAACGAACAGCAACAAAAAATAGTCAAATATATGATATTTGGATACAATCATCTTAGCCACTGGGTATAGATTTTTTGTCTTTTTAGTTCGTATGCATAATTTCAATATAGCTCTTGACCTACAAAATTTTTCCCTCTTGTGTCCTTAAATAATCTTGCCACTCTGTTCTGTTAAATTCTATTCAAACTCACTAGTACCTATTGAGCTCTCAGAGTGCCTGATGCTCTGATAGGTGTTTTGGGAGCTATGTAATAACAAAGGAAATATTTAAATGATGTCTACCTTCAAGGAGCTTCCAATCTATGGTTGTTAAACTTTGCACAATAGTATTTATGCCAGTCAGAATATTCATAAGCCTTGGGGCACCTGGGTGGCTCAGTGGGTTAAACCTCTGGCTTAGGTTCAGGTCATGATCTCAGGGTCCTGGGATCGAGCCCTGCATCGGGCTCTCTGCTCAGCGGGGAGCCTGCTTTCCCCTCTCTCTCTGTCTGCCTCTCTGCCTACTTGTGATCTCTCTGTCAAATGGGTAAAATCTTTAAAAAAAAAAAAGAATATTCATAAGCCTTATAGGGTAGGGGAAGGAAGTTGGAAAGGATGAATTACAAAAAACCTACTTTCTTAAAGAAGGTGCCATGGGTCTTTATACTGAAATGAGCCCTGAAGCTCTAGAATGGAAACTTGGAGAAAGGAGATTTTATCTGGCCATGGGAAAGGAATGACCAAAGTTATGAATGACTGTCATACAGCAGAAGTAATTTATGGTGCATCATTGAATGTAAATCTGATTGAGGAGGAGAAATTGTTGAAAGTTTTAATTCAAGTTGAATGTCAAGATTTGGAGTTTGACTCAGCATATTACCAAGACTGTATTAATTTAGCCAAACCCTTATGGAACCCTTAATTGTATGTGTGTTTTGAGTAGGAAGTAGGTGAGTTGATGGGTTCTATTAGATGGTTTGTCAGGGATAGAAAGTTTGTCAAAGAAACAAAGTGTCTCAGAATTGGGCTTCAGTTTGAAGAAAGCAAACTGATGTACATAAATTAGTGTGGCTTTCCCAGGTCCTCAGAATAATCCTTGAACTAAAGATCTCAATCCTAATTCAGTGGAATTGGCCTAAAGGTCCAGTCTAAGAAGTCAAGAGGATTAACACAAAGAATATGGTCTACCCAACAGATGACACCACATTCCATTTTTCAAGGGTTTCTTGAATGCCTTTTTTGTACATAATATTGCATTGGGTGCTGGGAAATAAGAAAGACGGAATGTACCTCATGGTTCTGCCTCATTCATTGTTCAATACACACTGATTGAGCAACCCTTACATTGTAAAGGCTAGCACTCTACAGGTCCTTGGGGTATCATGCGATGTTTCCTTAAGAAATATCGGTTGTCGATAATTACCCACCTCTAGACCCTGACCTTTTTCATTCCTATTTCAGAATAATAAATGCTGTATGAGATGGAAACAAATTTTATCATTTACATTTAGGTAGAAGGAAATTACAACAAATATAGGAGACAGTAAGAAACAAATGCTCTTCCCATGAAGCCAAAAGAAATGTGGCCCACTGAAGATAGATCCCAACTACTCACTGTCTCACAGGTGTTGCTCTGTAGAGTGGTGTCTTTGCTATTTTCTGACAGGACAGTTTTCTGGCTTCTTGCCAGTCCTCACTTTAAGTCCATTTGTTGTGGACTTGGTGATATCATAGCAGTTAAGTGAATTTCACAGTTCTTCCAAAAGCTGATGGGGTGTCAAATCTGAGTTGCTTTTATATTTAATGTTTTCCTCTGAAATGTCATCTTATGTGTGTCAAAATAATAATGAATATACAACCAAAAGAACAAAGAAAAAGATCAACAAAACAATAGAAAGCTTATAAACATTTTTGAGCACTCAAGTGAAGTTGAAGAAAGGTAGTTGTAATTGGAAAAGGAATAAGAAGATGAGATTGACAAATTTTCTCCATATATATTAAATATACACTGACTTAAAGTGTAATGAATGCCTACTATACTTCTCATATACCATTTCTTCTGTTAAAAGTCTTCTTTTTTTTTCTTTAGATTTTAAAAATTTATTTATTTGATAGACAGAGATCACAAGTAGGCAGAGAGACAGGCAGAGAGAGAGGAGGAAGCAAGCTCCCTGCTGAGCAGAGAGCCCAATGTGAGGCTTAATGCGGGGCTTGATGTGGGGCTCAATGTGGGGCTTGATCCCAGGATCCTGGGATCATGACCTGAGCTGAAGGCAAGGCTTTAACCCACTGAGCCACCCAGGTGCCCCGAAAGTCTTCTTTAAAATATATTCTCTTGATCTATCTTACAGGAAATCTGTGGAGTAGTTAATACATCATTAATTTTGTAGTTGCTAAAATAAGCATTAGAAAAATTAAGTAAGTCATACAGCCAGTTAATGACAATGTAGGCTTGTTGTAAAGAGCATTGCCATCTTGTTACAATGACTGTAGAACAGTATTTTTAAAAAGGTAAAAATCAACCTGGGCTTTCAATGGACTTCATTATAATAGAGAAGACATGCACAGCAGCATGAACTGTCTGAACACATTGTTTTGACCATGTATTTTAATTGAATCCATATTTCATTAATTGAAAATTGATTCTATGAAAATCATAACATTGATCAACATCTTCCTAAACTCAAATGAAAAGGCCAGATAAAGAGGAATTGATCCCTGAAAACATTTGTGTTGCCACGTAGAGCATTTAATGTATCTAGCCCAGTAATCTGTTCAGTTAGAAGTTGTCAAGGTGCTTGCTAATGATTGATTTTGCATCAGGTCAAATAATATGCCAATTCTCTTACTATCAAAAAAAAAGTCTTAAAGAAACAGTAATTCAGTGTTTGCTTGACCTTCATATTATGGATTTTTGTCATGATGTGAAAATACATTTCTGAGTCATTCTTAGAAGGTTGAGGGGAAGATTAAAAAAAAAATGAAAGCCAACACTGACTACCCATGGTAAAAGCTGTTTAGCACTGTAATTTATGGGGAACATGTGATAGTTTCCAGGAGTGACATGCGTCATCTTCCCACATGAAACTATGTAGAATGCAATTTTACAGTTGGGTAAATTCTCGAGGCAGGGCACAGAGATCTGGCTGTGGGATTGCCCATTAATGTCAGAAGGAGTCAAGGGGCTCTATTCCTCATGCCCCTCTTAGAGAATGCACCTGTGTCAGCTTGCTATGAGAGGAGTCCATTCCTTTTCTGGAAATTCTGAATGCCAGTGTTAACCAGTACCGTGTATGGATGTTTATATAACTTTTGGTTAGTTCTTAGATTTTTCTATGATCAATCATGCAATGAAAATGAAGAAGCCATGAGTTTTATCCCATATAATGCTAGACTTATTTTATGAATATGAAATTACCAGCATGAGTATAAATATTTAATATTATGTGAAATAGAAGTCATGTAACAGAACATCCATGCATTCAAAGAAAAAAGTTGTAATGTGATGTTTCATAATTATAATGCTTATAAAACTATGATCCACATACATTCAGCCTAGGATAGTATTGTAGCTAAATAAAGCAAAGGCCATGCAATAATGGATAATTCCAGTATCTCAAGCTTCTTCTTCCTATTTTTTTCCACACAAGGAAGGTGGCACATAAGTCCTTGCAATACTTTTTAAATTCCCATTTTTCTTTCTTAATTTATTACCCTCATACACTTCAGTATCCTTTAAACTGCTGCCCTCTAAAAATCTTCCACTTATTCTTGAATACCTTTGTTGTATTTCCTTTCTTTCCACCCACCCTCTCAAAAATTCTAGAACCAGACTGTTAAGGCTGGATCTGCCTTTGAGGGGGTGGTTTGGGCAAGAAACTGAGAAGACCATGCCATGATCCTCTCCAACAGAAGGTAAACACAAAGCAAAGAGCAATTATTGATTCATAATCAATAGTACATAATAATAGAGATATTAAAAAAATCACTCATTGGATATCATTCAGGTACTGATTTTTATAAATTCTATCAATTCACAAATACTTTACAGTATGTATTTTCAATTGCCCATCAAGTACAAGGGAATACAGAGAACACAAAAATGAAAAAAATGCAGAGGCAAAGTTTTGCTATTAAAGGAGTTTAGAATTTAGATGATAAAAACATCCTATAACATACAAAACTGTACAGAACCGTGGTAGCCACTAGCAACATGTAGTTATGAAGCACCTGAAATGTGGCGGGAGTGACTGAATAATTTAGTTTCTAATTATGTTTAATTTACCCTTAAGTTTCAATAGTCACAAATTAAAATTTGAGTAGCTACTACATTGGACAGAACAAATCTGGAAAATCCAGAAATCTAATTTGTGAGCTAAGTACCCCAATTCCAAAATAGGGTTAATGCTACTAGATAAGTACAAATAAAATTCTTTAAGGCTCAGAGAAATGAAATACCTCAATAGAGTAAAATTTAAAACAACACTTTAGTGTAGATTTGAATGATGAGGAAGCATCATTTAGATAGTGCAATTGATTTTATAAATGGCTTTAAGAGGAAAAGAACACTGCTGTGCATCAGGTATTTTATATACATGAGCTCATTTAGTTCCCACAGCTAGAAAATATTGCCTGTGCTTTATAATTGGTGGAATAGAGACTCCCAGGTTACTTAACATACCCAAGTTCACCTGGCTAGCAAATGGTGAAGACTAGGTTCGAACCAAGGTGTACCTGACTCCCAACCTCAGCTGTATTCTACTTTACTGTGCTGGTGAAGGAATACAGGGGAATCCAACATAACTCGAGGCTACAAAACAGGATACCTCGAGGGTGGTAGTGCCATAATCATGAGTAGTTTAATCAAGCAGAGGATTAGCTTGGAGTTGACGAATCAATGGATAAACTAGTCAGAGAGGAAGATAGTAGAGAAGATTTGGAACTGAGGGAAAGGGTGAGGTTCAGGATGGGAGAGAGAATTAGGAGCCAGCTGTAAACTCTGCTCATTGGTATTGGAGTGGTAAGCGGATCATCTAAAGAAAGAAGGCATAAAATCTTAGAAAACATGTCTTTAGGTGGTAAGGATGGAAAGAGGAGCCAATAAAAGGATCAGTGAAGTTGTGGGACAAGTAGGGAGAAATCATACATGGTAGTGGTCACCAATGTCAAATACTATCAAGAGGGAAACGGGGTGAAGAGCACATAATGGAGAGTTTCCTGCTGGGAAGTATAGTGACCTTGAAAAGAGAGGAAGTACAACTATTTATGGACCCTCTAGTTTCTTCAAAATTTGTACTTTCCAAAGGCCCTTCCTTGGTTCCTAGGCCTATACTCTCATACACCCCCCAGCTTTATTTTCAGGATTTTAGGTAGACAAGATCTGAGTACTTTTTAAATAGAGCTTATGACTTTTCTTCCTATCTCTAACCCCCAGTTCTGCAGCTGTGACTTAGCAGCTCTTAATAAAAATTAGTAGGATGAATGAATGAGTCTAGAACATTTTTTCCTTGCATTTTTTAGCATTTGGAGAAAGCATTATGCACTAATTATTGGACCCTCAGGTACAAAATTATATGGGGAAGACACACAAAATATATAACAAATGTTAGATATTATTCTTGTTCTTAAAAAATTAATAGTCTAAATGGAAGAGGGAGTAAGACGAACACAAGATTATCAGACTGTGTGTTAGATGAAACACAGCAGTGATAGTGATCCAGTCTGTAAGGATCCAGACAAACTGATTTCTCTGTGTGAAGCTCCCTAGCCCCCATCCCCTTCCGTGAGAACTCATCACATCTCCCAATTTTAACAAATGAATGAAGGAGGCCTGGCAAAGAGGACCTCTGAAACCTTGTCCCAACAGTATAACCCATGTCCATTCAGATTGGATTAATCCTGTCCTCTCAATTATTGAATTTTTTGAATATCACCCTGTAGGTGCATATTATTAACATTATTTGAATTTGTAAGGAATCTTTAAAAATTAGGTAAAACAACGCCATGCATTACCTATACTCAAAAAGAACAACCATAGGGGTGCCTAGGTGGTTCAGTGGATTAAAGCCTCTGCCTTTGGCTCAGGTCATGATCTCAGGTTCCTAGGATCGAGTGCCACATTGGGCTCTCTGCTCAGCAGGGAGCCTGCTTCCTCTCCTCTCTATTTCTGCCTGCCTCTCTGCCTACTTGTGATGTCTATCAAATAAAATAAATTTTAAAAATCTTAAAAAAAAAGAACAACAACAGATAATTCAGAAAGTAGTGGTAATCCTTCTTTAGGTAAAAATGATTATTATTCATGGATTAATCATGGGTATATGGGTGCATCTAAATTTGATATTCTGATACTAACTTTGGGTTTCAGCCAGCAGTTGCTCAGTGAGTGACCAATGATTGCTGGTCTAGCCTTGGCTTTGCTGTTAATTAGTTTTTTTGGCCTTGGTTAATTCACTTTACCTCCAAAGTTTATTTATTTCTTTGTGAAATAAGTGAGGTGAAAAATGGTATCAGCCTGATATCTGCTACAGATATCAGAAAACTCCTGTCCAAGCGGCCAAGAAGTAAGGAATTATATAAAAAGAAGTCCATAGGAAGGGCAGCCTTCAGGAAGGATAAAGGACAATTCCGGATCCATTTCTTTACGAGTCTTTTGGCTCACACTCTGCACGTGTGGACTTCATGCTCAATGATAGTGGAATAAAAGGAACATTGCTTTCTGTGTCTTAAGAATGAAGAGTATTCCTTCCCCACCTTGCAAATAGATTTCCTCTGAAGTTTCTGGCCAAAGTTGTGTCATATGCTCCTTTCTAAATAGATACCTGGCAAGGAGAATGGGACCCTAATGATTGGCTTAAACTACACCTGTCTTGCCCTCTGGCTGGGGATGGGTCCAGCATTCTCTGAATGTGGCTGGAAGAGATCATGGGTACCCAAACAAAATGAGGATTCTGTTAGGAGGAAGGAAGAAGATTGTGATCCTCGTTTTAGAAAATGATTCTCCTTTTAGCAAATGAAATCATTGACCTGTTTCTATTCTCCAATATTTCTCCCTGCTACCTTAAATGCTACCTACTTGGACTTGAAATCTCAACACTCCCAAACAAGGATCATCTATTATAAACACAAAAAGTCACTCAGAGGACAATTAAACAGTTTGTTCAAAGTTTGTTCTAACTCCAGTCCTTTCCTTATCACTCCATTGCTTCATGGGTTTTTTCAGCGGGTTATAGAATTGTGCTAATCATGGCAGGGATCATGGATTCAACCCCCATAATAACGAAATTGTATCGTTCCAGTTCTCTCTTACCAACAATCTGCCAGGTACTGTGAAGAGTGCCTGGAGGACAGGGTAATTTGCTGTAGCTGCTACTTAGGGGGTACGATGTACTTGGCAGAAATCCAGCAGTTAGGATTCCACACAGGTGGGCCAGTTGGTTAGCCCTGTAAAATAAGTAAGCTGTTCCTAGCCAGTCATACTGTTTCACTGATTTCTCATGAAATGGCTAATTCGAGAGGATTAATGAGGTTGTTGAGGAAGTGGGGGAAAGAAATCCACAGTCTAACCAAGACTGTCTCCTTAGTTTCCTTCCCCCTGGACATTGTGACTATATTTGATGATTTGTATTCTGACCCCTTTTTCTGAATTATTTCAAAACCTAACCTCTATCTGTCATCCCAGACCTATGGAAAAGTCACCTTATTAACTCGAATGCTGACTTTGCAATCAAGTATCATGTACAGATGATAATGAATCAATGGGCAGGCTCAGGTTGAAGTGAGTTCCATGGCACCCTCCAAGAGAAATGCAGTGACTAACACAAATCAGTAGCTTAAAAATGTTTTCTTGGACTCATTCTTTTGCTCGCCAAGAAAATGTCTACTTTCTTTTAGTAGATTGTACCCTGGTGATTCTAACTCTTAGTCAGCTTGTTACACACAGACAGATATTTGAACAATTTCCCATAGAATGTATTTCATTTTGGGAAGAGGTGCTTCATTATACAGTAATTCAAGGTCCTTCACATTTGAGATATGATTCTGATAATGTAGATTATTGACCATTGACTTCACCATAGACTGAAGATTCACAGTTTGATCAAAGATTACAATTATTATAAGACATGGGAAAATGGCTTCTAAATTGTCCTAGAAACTTAGTTCATGTGGTCCTGATAACTTTCTAATCTTTAATGAACTTTTTCCTTATTTTCTTCCTTCTTTTGGATTCAGGTTTTTTTAATAAAATTGTTCCAATATAGCTCCCTTGTTGATTTGTTAGCTATAACATTTTTGTTCTTTTTAAAAAATGGTTGTTTTAGAATACATAATACTTTCTTTAACTTCTCACAATTTACCTTTAGGTAATATTATATTTTACTTTCTGTCTTTTAGTCATTGTCATAGATTTTATTCCTAAATATGTTATAAAAGCAAAAATACATTGTAACTGGTTTTGCTTTTAACAGAGAGTTATCTTTTAAAAGATTTTAAAATTATAAAAAAACATCTTTCAGGCACCTGGGTGGCTCAGTTCATTAAGCAACTGCCTTCGGCTCAGGTCATGATCCCGAAATCCCAGGATCGAGTCCCACATTGGGCTCCCAGCTCCAAGAGGAGTCCGCTTCTCCCTCTGACCTTCTCCCCTCTCATGTTCTCTCTCACTGTCTCTCTGTCAAATAAATAAATAAAATCTTAAAAAAAAATCTTTCATACTTAAACACATATTAACCATTTTGGTGCTCTTCATTCCTTTGTGTAGATCCAGATTTCCAGCTGGTATCATTTTCCTTATGCCTAAAGAACTTCAATTTTCTTTGTAACTCAGGTTTGTTGGTGATGAATTTCTTTCAGCTTTTGAATGTCTAAGGAAATTCTTTCTTTCCCTTCTATTTTTGAAAGATATTTTCACTGAGTATAGAGTTTCTCCTTGGACATGTCTTTTTTTTTTTTTTTTTCAGCACTTCAAAGATAATTATCCACTGTCTTCTAGATTGCATGTTTTCACTGAGAAATCTGCTGTCTTTCTAATCTTTGTTCATCTGTACCTTAGGTGGCTTTTCTCTGTGGCAGCTTTTTTTTTTTTTTTTTTTTTAGATTTTATTTATCTACTTGACAGACGGAGATCACAAGTAGGCAGAGAGGCAGGCAGAGAGAGAGGAAGAAGCAGGCTCCCCACTGAGCAGAGAGCCCAATGTGGGGCTCGATCCCAGGACCCCGAGATTGTGACCCTAGCGGAAGGCAGAGGCTTTAACCCGCCGAGCCACCCAGGCGCCCCTGTGGCAGCTTTTAATTAAGACTTTTCTCTTTGTGTTTCAAGCCATTTAGTTGAGCTATGTTTCAGTGTAGTTTTATTTGTGTTTCCTGTTCTTGGATTTTGTTGAGCATTTTGTATCTATAGGTCTATAATTTTCAACAAAATTGGAAACTTTTTGGCCCTTTTTCTTTTTCTTTATTACTCTGAATGTACATACAAGGTTTTCAGGGCACTAGAAAATTGTTATTTACACACAATAAATAAGCACGTGGTTTCACAGTGCCCTAGTTTCTTAATCCTGGGGTGAAGCAATGAGACCCACATATTATTCTCCATATACTGGTCTATAATGTAGGTGGTCTATAATGTAGGTCTATAATGTAGGTCTATAATGTAGAAACAAACAAACCTGGGTGCTTTGCTGCTTGGGTTGGATGTTTTTACTCTAACCCTTTGGAATGTATATAACTCTCTCCAGGGGAAAGATAAGACCATTGTCTCTAGATTTATAGTATCTTTATATTATCTTGCCATAGTCCCAAGTTCTAGCATCCCAACACCTCAATTTCTCTGGAATTCTCTCACTATCTAAATTAGTCATAAATTATCTCCCCAAATTTGTTCATCTTGCAAATTTCTGTAAAATGTATTCAGAAAGCTTTAACTGTGCAGAAATATAAAAACAGTTACGCTGGGGATTGCTGTTTTAGAAGAATAATGGATCATATGAATATTTGAATTACGTTCATATGTTACTATAATTAGTATGTATACCATTATTATTATTAGAGTGTTTCAGGTAATAAGAGTCTGGAGCATATCATATCAGTTCATCGGGAGACAGTAATGTGGGGAATGCACATTAACGAAATGTCTATGGAAATCCTGTAGGGCCAGCTGATCCCAGGAGATTTTCAAGCCTTCCATTATTTCCTCCGGGGTTAAAGCTATACCACCATTGTGAATTCTTCTTTGAGTGGTGAGTCTGCATCACACTGGCAGCTCACCTATTTGGTCTCTCCTGGGGATTCAGAAACTGTTATCCAGCAGCTTGTCATTAGTCTGTTACAGTTTTGTTGTTTTGTAATTATATGCTATTATCTGTACATCATCTTGTCCCATCTTCTGAACTGATTTCCAAGCTTTATACTAAAAGGCATGTGCTATTTTTTGTGCCAGTGGAATAGCTGGTTTATGCCCTCCCAGATTTTTTCTTTATTTATTTTTTACTTTTTCAATTTATTTAAACTACATAATAATAATAATTACAAAGAGTTCATCGATGTTTCCCACTCCCCTGGCCTTTATTTTTCAATTTTTTTTTTCTGTTCTTCCTATTGATGACTCTAATTATAGTTACATTAGCTACTTGAAGTCCCATAGCTCACTGATGCTCTATTTATTTTTCCCCCCATTTTTTTTTTAAAGATTTCATTCATTTACCCAACAGACAGAGATCACAAGCAGGCAGAGAGGCAGGCAGAGAGAAAGGAGGAAGCAGGCTCCCCACCGAACAGAGAGCCCGATGTGGGGCTCAATCCCAGAACCCTGGGACCATGACCCGAGCCGAAGGCAGAGGCCTTAACCCACTGAGCCACCCAGGCGCCCCTCCCCCAATTTTTATCTCTGTTTTTCAAATGGAATATTTTCCTTTATGATGTCTTCAATTTCACTAATATCTTCTTCTTCATTGTCTAATTTACTTCTACCCAGTGATATATTTCTCAAGGATGGCATTTTTTATCTCTAGACATTTGATTTGGGTCTCTTTGTATTGTTAATGTCTCTATAATTCTCTCTTCTACCTTCTTGAATATAAAGAATATAGTTATAGTCACACATCACTTTATTGTGCTTTGCAGATTTGCATTTTTTACAAATTGAAGATTTGTGGCAACCTTGTGTCAAGAAAGACTGTCAGCACCATTTCTTCATTAACATTTGCTCACTTTGTGTTTCTGTATCAGATTTTGGTAATTTTTGTAACATCTCAAACTTCTTATTGTCATTAGATTTTTATGGTGATCTGTGATCAATGATTATGACTTACTGAAAGCTAGGATGATAGTTAGCATTTTTAACAATAAAGTGTTTTTAAGGAATTATACTGGGTTTTTTAAGGCATAATGTTATTGCACATTTAATAAACTACAGTATAGTACAAACATAACATACATATGCACTGGGAAACAAAAACTTATTTGACTCACTATTGTGACATCTGCTTTATTGCAGTGGTCTGGAATGAAGCCTGAAATATCTCTCAGGTCTGCCTGTAACTGTTTTCATGTCCTTGTATACTAATTATATCACTTGTGTCATTTCTGGACCTGTTTCTGTTGATAATTTTTTTCTCCTCCCCAAGTGTCATATTTTCCTATTTCTTGGCATGTCAGGGAATTTTTGATTGGATGACAGATATTGTGAATTTTACTATCTTGGGTACTAGAAATGCCTATATTGGTTTAAATACTCTTGATGTTTGTTCTGGATCTCAGTTAAGTTAATTGGAAACAACTTGATTCTAGACAGTCTTGCTTTTAAATTTTGTTGGATAGGACCAGAGCAGTCTTTAGTCTGGCTAACTTGCCCATTACTGAGGCAACACCTTTCTATGTATTCTATTTGATGCCCAATGATTGATGAGATTTTTATATTTTCTCTCTGGGAATATGAATTAATTCCAATCCCGTGTGCATTCCAGAGTTTTTCTTTCTGCTATTTTTGAATTGTTTTATTGTCTATCTTGGACAGTTTTCTCATTTGCCTGTGCTGATCACTACTCAATCAAAGGTTTATAGGGAACCCTCTGCAGATATCTGCAACATGTGCTCTCTCTCTCTTTCTCCATTATTAAGATGTAATTGACATAAAACATTATATTAGTTTCAGATGTCTGACATAATGATTCAATATTTGTATGTTTTGTGAAATGATCACCATAATAACTCAAGTTAACATTCATCACCATACCCATTACAAAATTTATTTTCTTTTGATGAGAACTTTTAAGGTCTACTCTCATAGCAACTTTCCAATATACAATGTAGTGTTGTTAACTATCATCACTTTGCTGTATATTGCAGCTCTAAGACTTATTTTAGAGCATTCTGTCCTCTCTGGTATTCTATCCTGTGAACTCTGGGACACTTGGCTTCCCAACTGTGTCATCTCCTCAATTCCAAGAGACTTCCAGGATTCACCTGGATTCCCTCTCTATGTGCTGAAGCCTGTAACTCCTTCCAAGCGATGAGCTGGGAAATTGTGAGGGTCACCTTATTTGGTTCCTCTCCCTCCGTGATCATTTTTCCTGTGCTTCCTGATGTGCAATGTCTAAAATTTGTTTTTCTGCATATTCTGTATGACTTTACATTTGTTTTTCGGTTGGGAAGGTAAATCTGGTGCGTGTTACTCACCTTGGCAGAAGCAGAAGTTGTTGATTTCTTGATATGCAAGCTCTGGCCATAAACAGTTATGTTTCCACTGGGGAAAAATAATCTCAACTTCAGTT
>PISX010000169.1:237656-361483 GCA_004024625.1 Mellivora capensis
GCGAGAGGAGGAAGAGGAAGGGACAGAGATTTTGTCTGTATCGTTCATCTCACAGATTCATAACGATGGACAGAAAGTGGCGTTAGAATGTGTCATTGCTTGTAAAACTCAGACTTCCAAGCCCGATAGTGCAAGAGAAGAACTCAGTTATTCTATGGGGTCATGCTGCCTGAAACAAACAGGAACCACATTTGTAGATGCAAATTAATGCCTAGGATAATGCGATTATTTGAACGATGGTGAGTCATGTCTAGTAATTACTACGGTAGGCTAGCCCTCCTGCAATAGTACAGCTAGCTTCCACCTTCACAAGATCCGGCAGGGGGGAAAAATGGCTTGGAAATCAGGCTGCCCATCCAGATGTCATTTTATCTATTCCTCAAGAACTGCTGAGGGCAGGAAACTTGCATTTTGACACAGGCCCATCAATGCTTACATAAAGTGAACAGCAGCTGAAAACGTATTTTCCCCTTTAACAGTTCACCTTGCATGAAGAGGAGCTTTGACTTTGTGAGGAAGTTCATGCCCTTTACTTTAGATTATTTATGGTTTCTTACTTCACTGGGTGATAATCAACATAAGGCATATTTCTCATGTTTGGAGCTCGCACTCCACAATACAATACCTAGTAAGATAACATCAGACAAGAACACTTTCCCCTTTTCCACTGCCTGGCTGTAGTATCTGACTTGATTTTAATTTAGCCATTTCAGTCTTTTTAACCAATTAAGCCTGATTTTTCATTCCAGAAACTGTCCACTCCCTGTTGCATGCATTGAATAGTTCCAAAAGAATTATAAGGACGAATTATGGTTGCCATGAACTTCTCTTGCCATGTCAGAAAACTAAGAAATAAGGCGTGACACAGGATAGCATCTGATTAGCTTGAACGTGCAGGAAAAATGATGGCTGCAAGTTTTACCACAGATTTAGATCCGGTGAGGTTTGCATGCCCGAGGAACGGCAGCTCAAATAGCAGAGTGTGAGGTCAATCAAGAACTATTTAAGAAATTCAGTTGGTAGCTGTTTTCCTCATGCTTTTTTTATACTTACGATTTAATCCCAGTTGATCCCAACTGCTATTAGTAGGTACCTGGTAGAATTAAAAGCTTAGGTTACATTCACATATTAGCCTATTAAACATTGTTCTACTTCTTTAAGGTAAGTATACTCATTTCTTTAAAAGGGATGAAGGTCTTTTTTTTTCTCCCCACCCCCTGCCTTTAGAATGACAGTGCCATGATAATTGCTAATTTATGTCAGACTAAATTCTAATGCTTCCCACTAGTCCTTGTGTTGTGTGATGCGCTATCTTGATGTTTTGTTTAAGTCTGCAGAAGAGGGTTATTTTGTGCTGAGGGATCTAGTTTCTAAAGGAGAATGAGCAAATAAAGATGGCTGCAATGCAAACGTTTTGATCCTTTCTGCTATTTCAGCAAGAAGTCACTGATCTCCAAGGCCACCATTTTCATTCCTCTTTGTTTTTCTCTCTCTCTTTCTTTTTTTTTTTCTTCCTTTTGTCCCTTCCCTCCCCGTCCCCCTTTTTCTTAATGGTTGTAGGTATCTCAGCAAGGAGACATAGTTGATGGGAATCTTTTCAGTCCTCCTCTATAAGTTTCCACTATTCCCCTGTCTTTTCTCCTGATTCAAGAGAATCAGATCTCATGGAAAACTGCCAAGTGCTGTAGCCAGCCAGTAGACACTGTCCAGTGCAATCCTAATCTCTGCGTTTTAGCTCAAAGTGATTGATTGGCAAGACTGGGCTTACAGAGACTAGGAAATTATGGATCTGCCTAATTAGGCAGTCTAAAACTAGTCGTGCCTTTAGGGAAATATAATTTAGGGTTTTTTTATTATAGCACAGACACTTTTCATTACATCTATGACCATTTTAACCATCACAAATATACTCACAAATAAGATTTTTTTTTTAGTTTTTCAAAAAGTGGTACACTACGGGAACAGATGCTTTTTAAAAAAAATTCCACATGTGGATGATGAAATAAAATAAAACAAAAATGAATATATATGAATCCACATGAATATACTGTTGGATAGTAATGCCCAACAATACTACTTATGAAGAATGTTGTAGTCAGTGACAAGGGCCCCGAGTTTTGGTTCTCAGTCTACCACCAACATCTGAAAACACCTTATTGTAAGCATCTGTAGATCTTGGTTTTCTCATCTGTAAAACAATGAAAGTCGATGCAGTGAGGTATAGAGGCCTTCCTCACACAAAAATTCTAGGACTTCTTTGTTCTTGCTTAATGGTGTCAAAAATCATATGATTATGTAATATAAACACCCTTAAATTTAAGACACTGCAATTTGAAGTCCTGATAGAGTTAGAGAAAAGTCTCTGGTACAGAAAGAAAGCATGTTTTTTCTCCCTCATGCTTCTTGAAACTTGAGCAGCAAAAAATGCCTCACGACTCCATTGCCATCATTTCTCTTGTGGCTTCTGTAGCATTAAACACTCAAACTTCACTCCTCCTGGGGGGAGGGGGTCGGGAAAGGGGGGTGGGGTAATGGACATTGGGGAGGGTATGTGCTATGGTTGGTGCTGTGAAGTGTGTAAACCTGGCGATTCACAGACATGTACCCTGGGGATAAAAATTTGTTTATAAAAAATAAAAATTAAAAAAAAATAAAATAAAAAAAAAATTAAAAAAAACACTCAAACTTCTTTCATCAGACTTGGGGTACTCAGGCCACTGAAAGGAAGACTTTTAAGTCTCAGTGGTACTCCATATGACATCTTAGTATGTTGCCCTTCACTCTAGGGAAAATGCAGGATAATCAACTGAAAATGCTGGGTTGGTGTGGCCCATAAGGTGGTAACTGTTAACACCTGAAATTATAGGTGTTGAATGGTGCACGGTGAGTCAAAATAAATAAATGCCCCCAAACAAAAGAGAACACAGCACCCTTCATTTGCATCAGTCCAAATCTTGGACCTATTAGCTACCAACAGTAGTGGGTGGTAGAAAGATATCCCCAATATATGGAATGATAGAACATAATTTTAATATCATATGGGAATTAAAAACACTTTTAAAAAAGGGATGACTATGACCCAATCTTCAAAAGTATGGGTGATAACTGGCACACTATTTAATTGATTTTACTTTTTAAAAGTTAATTTCTTTACTTTTTATTATTAGTCATGTATTGCAGCATTAAAATTAACATAAAGGTGAGGATAACACATGATCTTTATATGTCATCTTATTAAAATGAAGCTATTTTTAATACTTTTAAGAGGCCTATCAGAAAACACAATTTATATCCTCAAAGTATATTTTGTCAGTTTCAAGTATAATTTTTGCATTCATATTCTTTTATGAATTTTAATGGAGACACTTAAATTGTAATTATTCCTCTCAGCTCAAATGCAGGTAACAAATGGAATTCAATCAGTGTTTGCGCATAATGACCATCATTAAGAGAGAAATAATAATGACATTCTCTCTGCATTAAACTTGCAGACTCTTTACACAATGATCTGAATCCCATTATTGATCTCCATGGAGATATGTAATTGTCACCTATTCTGCATAATATCTGAATGTTAAATACATTTGTTTGGAACAAATATTTTAATGAATACAGTCAGTTCCACTTAATTAACTATCTGATAACTGAATATTTTTACTTAATAATTCAACTTGGAACATCAAAATTGTTCTATTTTTTATTCAAATACACTTGAGATTAGTCATAGATATTCATCTGAATGTTCATAAAATGTATGTAGAGTTTAAAATTCCCTTTGGCTTTCTTTAAAGTACATCCATTAGAAGGACAGTGGAGAGGTATTTTTCATCTGCTTGAAATAATTTTTTCCCTTCAGTGTTGTTTAAAATAACCCCTTAGAAGCTTACTTGTAAAATGTGTTTTCTGACCAAAATCCTTCTGCCATCCAACTTACTTTTATCATAAAATTGTTCATAAGAATGCTACTATTCATAGTCACTTACTTATATACATTTTTAATGTGGGCATTTGGTTTGAGGAAGCAAATTTGAATAAAATATTGAATTCACCTGTTCAGAAAGCTCCAGGAAAGTCATAATTGGTGAATATTTAGCTAATTGCACTTTAAGAAAGAGAATTCAAGGTATTTATAATAGTAGAAATAATAAGCACTATAAATTATGACTAGATTAAATTTTTGGCCACAAGAGAAGTGTCACACAATGCCATCAACATTCTGTCTTTTAGATACTATCATATTCATCAATTCCACAAATATTTACTGAGAACCAACCACAAGTCCCGTTTGTCCTTAGGAGTGATGCAACCATGATGAGGAAGACACCAGGCTTGGCCTCAAGAAACTCACCAACTAGTGAGAAGAAATTTGCTCACACATCAAGTTTGACACAGGCACAAATGCCAATGGTTTGAAGAAGGGCAGGGGATATAGAGGTGGAGGTGATTGGTCCCATGGACCGAGAGAAATCAGGCAAAGAGATGGCAAACTTCTGTGTCTTAGGATAAACAGAATTTTGCCAGGTTTAAAATATGAGTGGAGAAAAAAAAGATATGGGTAGAGAGGCTTTAGAGTAAAAGAAGTTGCATGAACAAAAGCTTGGGATATATAAGAGGATATATATATAAGTGGACCTATAAGTGGATCTTTCCGAGTATCTTAAGTGCCAGTTCAGTTCAACTAGAGTCTGGAGTGTATAGTGAATAGTGTAGAGGAATGAGACCATAAAGGTTACATGATAACTACATTTATTAAGCGTTATCTAGGTGCCAGGAACCTGACATGTGTCTTGAAGTCTTGGTACTACCCTGTGCTCTATCATTTATATAAATCAGGAAGTTATATACTTAGAGATGTTAAGTGCCTTGACTGATACCACCTAGCCAATAAGTACTGAGGCAGGGATTTCGGACCAGGTCTGCTGGTGCCATAAAGCCTAAATTCTGAGCTGAGTTAAAACGAGATTGGAAGGACCTTGAATTACATGGTAAGTGAATTAAAAATGTACTGAAATATTTTCAGCACAAGAATGACATAATTGGATCAATAATTTAGAAAAAAAGTTTGGGGTCATAGTATGGGGATCAAAATGGAAGCAAAGCAGTTTGAGATAAACCTGCAAATTATGAGGTTGTTTTATTAATCCAGGTGAGGTTACTTTAACTAGCAGAATGACAACGAAAACAGAAAAAGGACAGATTCATCAGGCTTCTTGTAGTAAAATCAGCAAGGCTCACTTTCAGATTAGGCAACTGAAAATATGAAAAAGTTATTAGGGGAGAAAAGACAAATTTTGTGTTCCCTTTCTCTATTCCTGGAGATAGAGTAAGGTTCATACTAAAACAGTATAGTTTCTAAGATTGAAACGATATTGGTTTAAAAACACTTGGGTTTTATTTCTAGGTGGCCCTAGGAAAATTCAGCAAGGATAGTTTTCCTTCATGCTTCTATTTTAGTACTCCTTCTTTCTGATCTTCTATTGTTCCTCTGTGCTTAGGTACTGAAAGTGAAAAGAAGTAATCTGACTCATTCACATAGAAATGGCAATGTGTTCATCTTTTCATTACTACTGAGAAGTTAAAAGAAGATTCCTTCATGGAAGGCAATGCTGAAAGCAAGAATTCAAAAATGTCATCCATTTGTTGACTAATTTCTTGAACGTTAAGAATGGTCTGTGCTCTTGGGATATAAAGATAATTATTACAGAGTCTACACTTGGTATTTTGCATGTGGAGCAGACATGGATTTTGGGGACCCAGAAAGTGGACTGTAGTAGGTGGAATAATGCTGCCTATCCCCAGTAGAGGTACATGCCCCACTCTCTTATCATACATAAGGAACAAAAGTAACTTTGCAGATAGAATTGAGGTTATGGACCCTCAAATAGAAAAATCATCATGGGCTCTGCAAAGTAGCAGAGGAAGACAGAAGTCAGTGAAGAAGAAAAGGCAGAAGAAGAAAAGGCAGAATAGATTTGCAGCATGAGCGGAAATCAACACCACTACTGGCTTTGCACACAGAAGAAGATGGCTTCCATGGCCAAGGAAGGTGTGCTCTATGGAAGCTGGGAACTACCCTTGAGAGATGAGGAAATCAGCCCTACAAATGCAAGGGATTGATTTCTGCCAACAACATACACAAGCAGGGAAACAGATTCTGCCCTATAGAATTTGACCTCTAGAACTCTTAACAGTGGAAACTTTTGCTGTTTTAAGTGGCTCGGCTTGTGGTAATTTGTTAGTGCAGTCATAGAAAACGAATACAAATGGGAATAAAAATAATGCTTACCTTAGAAAGATAGAGTATTAAATATAATAACGCATTAGTGCATCTGATGTGTAGAAAACACTAAAAACAATTAGCTATTACTTTTGTCATTATAGGACTGATTGTAACTTTAGCCCTTGGTCCATAGAGGATGTTTTCATTTTATTAGGAAGCCCTGGGGGCATGCCAGCCTTTCTCTGTGTCTGTGGCTTACTGCCATCAGTTTCAGAAAGATGACTGAATCCTAGCCTGATTTGAAGGCAGACTTCCGAGTCCTTACATTCTTTTTGGGCCCGGCTCCCCTGTGATGGATAATACAAATGCAATAAAGTCTAATTCTTTAGAGAAAAGGTACAAGTTCTGCTCCTTACCATATCTTCTGCCAACAAACTGGAATAGTCTTCAGAGACAGCTCAACTACAACTTATATTACTAAAGATAACACTCCACACTTTAGTTGGAGAACATCTGCATTCAGGTCAATGATTATGTCATGCTTTCTTCCAAGGTACGTTGGGGTTCATGTTTGCTTTATACTCTGACACCAAAAGTTAAGTTTAGGTTTTTAGTCCCGAGAAGAAATGTGGTTTCTCGCTTGTTCTCCTAGTCATATTTTCCCGTTTCTTTGTGTACCTGATATTTTCTATTTCTGTGCTTAGAAATGATGGATTTTACATTGTTGAAGGCTGGATTTTGTTGTGATCTTTTAAGGAGTGTTAGATTTTTGTCAGGAGCACAGGTATTCTTGGATAAATAGGATTCTTTTGAGGCTTGCTTTTTAGTTTTGTTATAGTAAGTCCAGAGAAGCTTTTTCTGTGGACTTGATTTAGATCTACTGTTTAGCATTATCTCTCAAAGAATTCTACCCTTTGCCTTATGTATTTTGAGGTCTTTTCACTCTGGTTTGTTGGAATACACTTTCCCTCTCTACCTATGTTTGGACTTTGGGAATTGTTCAACCTATTGCTTTGCCATTATATTTCAGTGGTTCTTTTCTTAGACTCAGGGAAGTTTTGTTTGTTTTTGTTTTTTCTTTTTTTCCCCCCGACAAATGGGCAGATCAGCCAAAGTCTTAAGGTGATCCTTCTGCCAACCCCCAAGTTCTTTTTTGTTTATTTCCACCACTCCACTACCCTTCTCTGTAAAATCTTATCTCCTTGACTTTCCTAAGCTTAGAGCATGGACTTATCAACTTGCTGTCCCAACTCTAGGCTTTATTTCAGTTTCCTGGGCTGTGGCCTGAAACCTGGCCCCAGGCAGGAAGTCAGGCTAATCACAAAGCTTACCTTTTTTACTTCCCTTCTTTTGGGAATTTCAATCCTATTCCACCAAGTGTTTTCTGAAAGTTGTTAATACACATATTTTTAAATCTAGTTTTTTAGTCATTTATGGTGAAATGAAGAAAGCAGAAATGTATGCTTGTTCTCAATGTTTATAACTTTCATTTTAGTAGGAAGCTTGTGACAATTTCTTTGTGTATTCTAATCATGTTCGTGATGTGTTGTGTGACTCTAGCCAATCTCTCTCCCTCTTTCTCTCTCTCTCTTTTTTTAACTATTTATTTATTTATTTTCGAGAGTCAGAGAGAGTGGTGGGGAGGGACAGAGGGAGAGAGAGAATCTTCAGTAGGCTCCCTGCTCAGTGTAGAGCCAGACATGGCGCTCCATCTCACAACCCTGAGATCATGACCTGAGCTGAAATCAAGAAGAAGCCATTTTATCCACTAAGCTACCCAGTCACCGCTCTAGCCAATCTCTTTTGTGAAATATCTACCCCTTTGTTTTCTCATGGTATACTCTGCCTACTGCAAGGAATTCCTTTTATTTCCAAATGGTATCTCTACTTTGGAGTAAACTGATAAACCAAATGGTTTAGAGGGAAAAATAAGCAAACAAAATTAAAGTTCATGGGCATCTGTTTGATGGGATATGATGAGACATAAATTTTTGTCTCACCCTAATTTCTATAATACACATATACACATACACAGGTACCTACATACCAACACACTTGGTACACACATGTGCCACACAGCTATAGGTCCACAACAGCAAAAGTATATTCTGGAGACACCTGAGTGGCTCACTAAATTGGGTGTCTGACTCTTGATTTTGGCTCAGGTCATGATCTCAGAGTCATGAGATTGAAGCCTATTTAGAGCTCTGTGCTCAGCATGTAGTCTGCTCAAGATTCTCACTACTTGCCCCCCCTTCTCTCTCTTTTTCACTCTAAAATAAATAAATCTTAAAAAATAAAGTATATTCTAAAAACTTTATCTTCTTTCCCACATATACCCTAACCTCTTCAGTTCCTTCCCTTGCACTCCCCTGCGGTCTGAGGAAAAGAGCTCTCCCAGCCACTATTCCATCTTTGAAATCCTATGGCTGTGCATGGGTCAGTGTTTCTTTTCCAACAGCCTGCACCTCCACCCTTCTCCCTGCCAAGAATACACATTTGAAATAATATCCAGGAGTTGCCAGCATCTCCTTTAATAACTTTCATTTAAAATACTTATCTCTCTTACGGAATCAAGGTTGTGTCTGCTTCCAGTATATTTCTGCAATTTGGTACAACAGTACTTTTTCTGCCAAAATTTTGTTTATGTGTTCAAAAGGGTTGGCCCTCTTTACTTATTTCTGGATTAAAAATTAACGCAAATGTTTGTTTTTATTTATGATGAATTTTTTCACTTTCTGGAAGAAATGTTATAGTTATTGTCTAAGATATGGAAATGATTTGCAGATGAGTTTCCTAAACACAAACTGCTTAATATTGGTGGAAACTGAAAGATGCCAGAAAACTAGGTAAGAGCAAATGCTATTTAAAAAAAATAATCTGACAAAATGTTAGGTAAAGAAAAAACACATTCTTAAGAACAATTCTACTACAGTTGATTAAATATATACTTTACAAATTTTTAGGTAGAAGTAGTAATCACTAGAAAAGAAAGTTGTGAAGAATATAATTTTAAAAGAATATAATTCAAGCTGTCTTAAAAGAATTTTATTTTTTAAAAACTTTATTAAATTGGCAAGCCAAAAAATTATAAAAGTAACAGTTCTAGATTTAAATTAGCATATGACAAAGTCTTATGATATATATATTCCTGTAAAAACATGAAAAACATGGATATTAAAATAATATATGAAGACTTATAATGTTTAAATGATTGCACACAAAATTTGATAATTAATGAGTAAATGTCAACATAGAGGAAGGTCAAAAATAGCATACTATAACTTTTGTACTGGGCTTTGATTTGTCAATGAATTAGACAAGAACATAAATTGCACACTTGCCAAATTCCTAGACAAAATTTTTGAAGATGATGGTGAATAATTTTTCATGTTAGAATCATGGTCTATGAAGAGTTTTGTAAGAATCTGCAAGCTGCCACTGGAAGTGGCAGATATACCTACATAGCAACACACATGGTCAAAAATCTTTTGACTTTGGATTTTTAGGTAATTATTGCTTCAATATTAGATAACAGAAACAAATCACCATGACATGGGTGGCTCAAACAGCAGAATTTATTCTCTCACAGTTTTGGAGGCCAGAAGTTCAGAACCAAGATATCAGCAAAGGATAATGGGAAGGCTCTAAGGGATAATGGGTTCCATGCCTTTCTTACAACTTTGGGTGGGTGCTAGCAATCCTTGGCATTCCTTGGATTTGGGCTTCATAACTCCAATCTTTGCTTTTGTAGTCACATGGCCTTCTTCTATTTGTGTCTCTGTCCTCCACTTTTCTGTCTTATAAACAGTTGAATTTAGGGCACATCCTAATCTTGTCTTGAGATCCTTAAGCTCCAAAGACTATCCCAAATAAGGGTACGTTCTCAGGTTCAGAGTGAACTTATCTTTTGGGAGCACAATTCACTGCTATAGCCTTAGCGTCTGGACCAGAGCCTAGACTGCAGTAAAGGCTCAACAAAAATTTGTTAAATGAATGCATTGAGGGCCTAAACATGCCAGACACTGGATTTCTAAAAACAAGCCTGGGGATGTAGCTGGTAATGCACAAATAATAAATATACGAATGAGTAAGAGAGTCACTTAGGAGCATTGTGATTTGTTTTATCTTGCCATACAAATGCCTTGTTGCACCTTCCTTGCTTGGCAATGTATCCTCCCATCCAAGTACTAACCAGGCCTGACCCTGCTTAGCTTCCGAGATCAGACGAGATCGGGCGCGTTCAGGGTGGTATGGCCGTAGACTTGGCAATGTATCCTTTTGGAAGAAGCACTCTTGCCAAAAAAAAAATGACATCTTTATGTCCCAGAGAACTATCCTTTGCTCAAAGCCATATAAATGTATGGGGGAAATACGTAAATAAAATCTTATTTATAAATTCTAATATCAAGCTTTGGTGATGAAATTTATCACTTAGATAACCATAAGATATTACATTTAAACAGCTTATTATATTCATGTTTCTTATTATATAGATACTAAAAATATGATTTGAATTTGCAAAATCAAAAATTAGAAAAAGGAAGAGTTTAGAGCCCATCACCAATAACTTATCCTTTTCTGTGTAAAAGTCTGCTAAAAATGCCAAAGATAAGGAGCACCTGGGTGTCTCAGTTGGTTAAGTGACTGCCTTCTGCTCAGGTCATGATCCTGGACTCTTAGGATCAAGTCCCTCATTGGGCTTGCTGCTCTGCAGGGAGTCTGTTTCTCCCTCTGACCCTCCCCCATTCATGCTCTCTCCCTCTCTCTCAAATAAATGAATAAAATCTTAAGAAAAATAAAAAATAAAAATGCCAAAGACCCTAATTTGTCTATTTCAAATTCACATCAAAAAAAGCAAAATTGGGGTGCCAGGGTGGCTCAGTCGTTAAGCAGCTGCCTTCGGTTGAGGTCATGATCCCAGGGTCCTGGGATGGAGGCCCACACTGGGCTCCCTGCTCGGCGGGGAGCCTGCTTCTCCCTCTCCTGCTCCTCCTGCTTGTGTTACCTCTCTCCCTGTGTCTCTGTCAAATAAATAAATAAAATCTTTAAAAAAAAGCAAAATTGTTTATTTCCTCTGTGATCTCTATAAATCAGAAAAACTATCCAGCCCTTCCATTATGAACGCTGTATGGACTTTGTATAACAGCTTCTTTCTTGTTATGTTATACACATTCACCATTTACTTCCTGAATTAGACAATACAGTCTGAAAAAATGGTTAAGACAACAATTCACTCATATACTTTCAGAACAAAATTCAAGAGTCTATACTCTCCTGAACAAAATCTCACTTGAAAAAAAAGGCAGGAGATACTTTGTAACATTTGAAGTCTGCTGACTGATATTCTTTATATTCTAATTCATTTTATGCCTTGAGTATGCAATTACATATTACTCTCCTTAACCTTTATATACATTATAAATATTATAAAATAGATATGTGGAAAAATATAACATACATCTAATATTCCTTTTTCTCTACATCACCAGGAACCATTTCCACCACATATTCACCTAGAGGAGAAGAGCTTTGAATATCATACTGGAATATTTTCAGATCAGAAACTTAGTTCCAGAAAAGTTAGCTCTTCTGCCAGTGACTGCACATATTCACACACAAACACTGACACACATACACACACATTCACACAAACATTAAGTAACATTAAGTTACTGATTTAATAGCAGGAAAGGTCCATCTTTGTATAGAAATTGTAAAATTGTAAAATTATGTTAAAAAAATGTCTCATTCTATAGTAGAGAATATCACATAGAAATGGTCCCTTCATATTCCAACACTCAGTATTCACAAACAAAATTACAGCTAAGAAGAGTACCTCCACTTAAAAAAAAAATCTGTGAAAAAAAAAATGAATGCTATTATGGACTGACTGATTGGTTACCAGGGTCACAGGCCTGATATTTAGCAAAGTTTTATACTTCCAAGAATGGTATCCAGATGCTTTCTTAGGTATGGGTGTCATTATTTTTAGCAAAAGAAACCTTTCACCCTTAGTCACGTCAAAGCACAAAGAATTCCATAAATCAGTGCCAGGCTTGTTTTTATTCCTAAATACCTGACCACATATATATTTATGTCATGTAAATTTTATTGCCTTGTTTTCAATAAGGATTTAGAAGATTAAAATGGACCTTTAAACTACAAATATATATTTTTAGCACTTGTTTCAAGCTTTTCTCTACAACCCCAAATTTTATTTAGTTTAGGCAATGAAATTGGACTAGTCAGTTTAATTTTTATTGCTAGTCCATTTCACCTCTTTCATTCCAGCGAAAAAAACCAAGTTACAACATTTTACTGAAAACATTTTAAGGAATTTTGAAACCAGATTCTAAGCAAGCACCTACAAAGAGGTTTGTTATTCATTACAAACTTGATACATTTAAAAAAGACTATTTTTTGTCTTAAGTCTGAAAGCATGCTCCTTTTGTCACTGAGAAATACAGAAATATTTGAAATTCCCCAGTAATCTGGGCTCACAAATGGAAACATTTGGTTGTATTTGGTTCACAAGCTCACAAGGTCTGTCTGTTTTTGGTTCTGGGTAATTAGAATGTACAGATTTGACATCAAATGTGCTACATTGTAGTAACAATGTAAAGAACTCAGAACAAATGTGCAAAAGGTTAGATGCAGTTTAGAGTATAATGTTCTAGAAGTGTAGAGAAGAAGAATGAATAAGCCAAGGGAAATCCCTTGTGTCTATACAACAGATCAACACACCAAACAATGTTTAGGATTCAGTGATTATCTTACTCTAACCAGTACAGAAGGCCTGCCTATGTAAATCAGATCCCAAACTCAACACTAATGGTAATTGTTTACTCTTTTCCTAGATCAAATTAGATGAGTGACATTCAAATTTGCATTTGACTACATCCTGTCTATTCACACAAACCCACTATTTGGATAAAATTGACTGGCTATGAAATTTGTCAATAGAACTGACTGCATCGACCAGACCATTTATACATATATTAGGGGAACTTAAAGGACAATTAATATATGAGGAGGAAAATCTGAAAGCTTTCTAAATAACTCGCATATGTTCCAGCTTATTCATGACCTCAAAGTTTTTGGTCACATGTACAAATTATAGCTTTCTGTAGAAGGCCCTATGTTTACAAGACCAAACCTAAAATCCTATTTAGAAACAGATAAGGAAGTGATAAAGAAAGGAAAGGTAGAAAGGAAAAATTCTAGCTTAAAAATAAGTCTGACCTACTAAATTGTTTAATATTGTACATTGAAGTCAATGCTATTGTGTTTGAAACTGTTCTCCAAGTCAAGTTTCTTAACCAAAGTCTCTTTTACCAAAGCTTTGAGAGTTTAGCTCTGAAATTGGGAGGTCAATGAAAGAAAAATGCTTTCTGGTGGTATTTCACCTATTTCAGGTGATGATGTGAATCAAAAAGTGGGAGCTGGTATTATGAAGGAAAATTATGGCCTCTCCCGATCACGTGATAGAATGTTTCTTTTCCCAAGATACCCATTTTGTTCCTTAGCTCATTTCTTGATGCAAGGTAAAAATTTTGTTTATATCTCAATGCTTTATTATTTCTGCCCTTATATGTCAAATGTGAATGGCATCCATTCCTGGATGTACACCCATCACAGTGCTTTCTGACTACCTGCGATAATCACGTGAATGATATTCTTATGGAAGCCACAGTGTGACCATTAATCACTTTCCTAGTGCAGATGAGTCACAAATGGGCAGGAGATAATCTTCTGTAAATTTTTAATACGAGATGCTTGTAAACTGAGCAATATAAAGAAAACGCAAAGTAAATTCTTAATTTTGACTTTGAAACTTATTGCTTAAATATACTAGGCCAGTTATATTTCGGTAACAATGTGTAAGTGGACATAGAAATAATCTCAAAAAGGAAAACATTTTAAAAATAAATCATTGTGAAATTACAAACAGAAAGAAAATATTGTGGAGAAACAGAGCAATCATGGGAAGCCAGGTGGGCATGGCACAAAGAGGAATTATGTCTGATACAGTATCAGAAGCTAGGCTAAGTACAAATTTAAACACCATTAACTCAAGCAGGATCCTATCTTCTTTCTGATTTGTCCTCCTCAACTACTATCAATTTAAAGAATTTCTTTTTGGAGCTTAGCTGAGCCTACATTGCTATCCACAACAAATATGGTCAGGGCACTGTTCCAGTGTCCAGTAATAGTATCTAAGGGATATGAAATAGGAAAGTGTCCCTAACTGTTGAAGCTCTAATTCTAGCTGGGGAGGTTTACCTCAAATCCTGCCTGAGATGTGTTAAAAAATAATTTCATTGGCAGGTAGCATAAAACTGCATTTTGCCTACACCAGGTTGATCTGTGCAAGAATATATTATGAGTCCAGTCTGATCTAAACATCGTAAAAATTAAGGAAGAATTGCTTCAGATGGAGGGAAAAACCCAGAAAGATCAATCAAAAAATTTAAGATTTGATTGGGGGACAATCTAATTGTTCTGTATTCTTTCTGGTCTATTATTAAGATGTTTTTAAAAACAATAACACCTACTGTTTTTGCTATGATCACAAAAATAATTAATAGTCATTGTGTAACCTAACAATGAAAATAAAGAAAATTGCAAAGGAAAAAAACTAAAAAAATTAAAATTTGAAACCTTAATATCTAGGAAAAAACCATATTTTTTTGTTTAGCCTTCTCTTAAATATAATGCATTTGCATACTTTAAAAATCATTTGGGAAGTTTCATAACATGCTTTTCCACTTAATATATTATGAATATTTTACATTTTTAACTATGCTTATAAAACATGATTTTTTAATTACCACATACATTTACTCCTATAAGCATAATTTGTTTAGCCAAAGTTTTGGCTGTTCCATTATTTCCTTTTTGCAATTATCTTTGAAAGAATTTCTTCTGTATGTGTCAGAGTTAACACACTCTCTGACTTTCTCTCTTTACCTTTAAAAAGTTACTAAGTACCCCAAATATACAAATGTAGTGATCTGAAGGGGCATGTGCACCCCAATGTTTATAGCAGCAATGTCCACAATAGCCAAACTATGGAAAGAGCCTAGATGTCCATCAGTAGATGAATGGATAAAGAAGACGTGGTATATATACGTCTTCTTTATCCATCTATATCCATCCGTGGTATATATACGTCTTTATCCATCTATATCCACGTATATATATATATATATATATATATATATATATATATGTATATATACCATGTGGTATTTATACGTATATATATATATACCAATGGAACATTATGCAGCCATCAAAACCCTCGAAATCTTGCCATTTGCAAAGACGTGAATGGAACTAGAGGCCATTAGGGTAAGTGAAATAAGTCAATCAGAGAAAGACAATTATCATATGGTCTCACTGATATGAGGAATTTGAGAAATAAGACAGAGGATCATAGGGGAAGGGAGGGAAAAATGAAACAAGATGAAACCAGAGAGGGAGACAAACCATAAGAGATTCTTAATCTCAGGAAACAAACTGAGGGTTGCTGGAGGGATGGGGTGGCTGGGTGGTGGACATTGGAGAGGGTATATGCTATGGTGAGTGCTGTGAATTGTGTAAGACTGATGAATCACAGACCTGTATTCCTAAAACAAATAATACATTATATGTTAAAAAAAGAAGTAAAGAAAAATCTTGAAATGGAAAAAAAAGTTACTAAATATCTTCCAGTAATCTTATACCAATTTATGTCTATACTAGACATAGTATACTTATGATATTAAGTATTTATTTCTCCACCCTCATGACAACAATGGATAATAGCGTAAGGGAAAAAAAAAGTTTTGTTCATTTGGGAGAGGTCTATGGCATTGTGTAGGTATTTTATTTTGCATTTGTTTAAAATAGCAGTAGTTTGAATATTTAAAAAATGTACTTATTGGAATTTTGCATTTTCCCTTTGGCAGTTAATACCTCTGTCAGGGGTTTAGCTAAGCTACTTGATGGTATTGTTGGTTTGACATCCATTTTGTTTTGGCCAAGGGGCCCACAGTGACCTGAAACAGACACCAGCCTCTCCTGTAGCAAATGCCTGGGAGAGCAGTCCACAGAGTCACAAGCAAATGTTAAGCTCCTGATAGGACTCCCCTTGTGATCCATAACCCCCTCTGCCTTCCAGGGCCTTCCCCTTGAGCACCCCTTAGGTAAAATCCCTAAGGGGCTTATCAAACCTCATTCTTCCCACTCACAGACCCGAAGGACAGCTCAGTCCTGACTTAACCTCCTCATGTGGCCCCTTAAGATTTCCTTCAGGACTTGCCTGTACTAATCTTCTCTATTTCAAATTTTCTTGTGTTCTCTTGTTGAACTTTGATTCACCCTCAGTACCCTGTGGTCCTCTTAACAAATATTAATTTAACAAAGTTCTAACAATTTCTTTGCCTATTTTCCTAATGGGATTTTTATTTTTCTGTATCTGAATTGTTTGTCATATGATTGAAAGTATACTTTCCCATTATTTTCCTGTTTCCTTTACTTCTGTTTATGGTATTTTTTGATGTTTGCAAGTTTGTGGGTCTATGGGTTAATGTAGTCAAAACCATCAATTTTTTCTTTTATTTCTTCCTCTTTTAAAAAATTTGTTTTTAAATTTATTTATTTGTCAGAGAGAGGGAGAGAGAGCGAGCAAGCACAGGCAGACAGAGGCAGAGGGAGAAGCAGGTTCCCTGCCGAGCAAGGAGCCCGATGTGGGACTCGATCCCAGGATGCTGGGATCATGACCTGAGCCGAAGGCAGCAGCTTAACCAACTGAGCCACCCAGGCGTCCCTATTTCTTCCTCTTTTATACTTCATTGATTTTTACTCAGTTCATTAAAAGATAATAATTATTCACCAATCTTTTACTTTCAAGTCCAAGAGTTTAATTTTGTTGTTGTTTAACGTTACTATCTATCATAGATGTATTTTTGGTGTATGTGGGGGTAAAGTGCCCATCTAACTTAAATCCCAACATTTTTCTTTCCAAACAATTAACTTCTTCTTCCAGCATAATTTACTAAGTAATCAGCCTTTTCCCTTCATATCTTAAATGCCACTTCATATCATGTGCTACATTACTAATTACATATACATATATATTTTTGAAAATTATTCTCCAAGATACATCTATTCTTAAACAACCACATTTCCTTGATTGTTATGGTGCCATATGTTTTCATATCTGGCAATGAAAGTCCTTTCCTTTAATTACCCTTATGTAATTTCTCAGTTTTCCCAGTTTGAGTTTCCAGTTATACTTTAGAATCAATCTGTCAAGTTAAAAAATAATTGAGTTGTATTGAGTGACTCAGTCAATAGTTTGGGTATTGTAGTAGAATGACAGCCACCCAAAGATGTCCATATCCTAATCCCTAGAACCTAAGAATTTCTTACCGTATGTGGTAGAAGGGACTTTGAAGATGTGATTAAACTAAGTATATTGAAATATTCTCCTGGATTATTACTGGGGTGGGCCCAATGCAATAGAAAGGGGTCCTTTTAAGCAAAATGGTGAGGCAGGAGAGAGGGAGGGATAGAAGGAGATATGACAGAAGCAGAGGATGGAGAGGAGAGAGATTTAGGGACGCTACACTGCTGGTGTTGATGATAAAGGAAATGAGCCAAGGAAAGCAAGTAGATTCTAGAAGCTGGAAAAAGCAAGAAAATGAGCCTCCAGAATGAAAGGAGCCTACCTATACCTTGATTTTAACCTAAGAAGACTTTGGTCTTCTAACTTCCATAACTGTAAGAGAATACATTTATATCATTTTCAGCCACAGAATTTGTGATAACCTCTTACAGCAGCAATAGAAAATGAATACAGAGAAAACTGACATTATTACAATATTGAACTTTTCTTTCAGTAACGTAATATGCCACAGCTTTGATTCATATCTTTTTCTGTGTCCCTCAAGTCAAGCTTTTGTTTGTAAAATGAATGTTCTATATTTCTTGTGAAGTTAACTCCTAATAATTTAGATGTTATGGATATTACTAGTAATGGAATTTCTTATCATTATATTGTAAGTAGTTATTTACGGTACTTAGGAAAAGCATCACTACTTTTGTTAGTCTATTTTCATTACTGTTTCTGATTTTCTGCCTTTAAAAAAAATCCTGCTTTTATTTGTATTAATCCCTGCTTTTCTTAGATTTGTTTCAGGTTTATGCCATGTTTACTTTAGAGTTGAATGCCCAGTTTATTAATTTACTTTTTTTTCTTCTCATTTAGCATTGAAAATAGTTGCAGTTCTGATTTCCTTTCGATGGCTTTTGCATTGTCTTATGTTTTGATCTGTAATGTTTTTCTTTGAATTATTTGTAAGTATTCTCTAATAAAGAATTTTAATTGGCACTGACTAAAGATTTATTTATATGAGAATTTTTTGTTGATGTTGTTTTAAATTTCTTTTGTTTCTATTTTTTATTGTATGTGTAAATGGGTCATGTTTAAAGTTTTTAAAATAATGGATGAATTTTTTTCACCTGTGAGATAATAACATTTTTATCCATTTTCCAAAATATTCTATGGTATGGTAATTCTAGTTTGAGCAATATCAATTAAATATACCATATTAGGAATACAGTACAGAATCTCAATTTCTCTTTGTATCTATCTATCTATCTATCTATCTATCTATCTATCTATTACATATATATTTTTTACTTTCAAACTTTGTGAGCCTCTTGTATATTATAAACAGAGCATAGCTAGGTTTTTTAATTCAATCTAATCATTTTTAAAGGTAATGAGACCTGAATTAAAACAGTAACTGATGAGCATAACCAGATGCCTTTGAAGGAGATTTTAGGAGACAGAATTGACATGACCTGATGATTTTGACTGCAACAGGTAGAAAGTCAAGGATGACTCCCAATCTTCTAGCTTACACAGAAAAATGAGAAGAACATTGGTATATGGACTGGGTAAACATTTGTAGGCATTCTTAATGGATCTGTTTGAGGAGCTATAAAACATATAAGTTGAGCATATCCAGAAGGCATCAGATGAAAAGATCTGGAGCTCAGGCATGTGATAAAAGTCCAGGTTTTATTGACAGAAAGAGTTCTTCCTTTTGATAGAAATTGGACTAAACATGCTTGAGTTTGAAGAGTACAAGTATCTATTGAGATCAAGGCAAAGAGGGATTCATTCGTGGAGGATAATCCTGGATCACGAGAGAGATGATGTATCTGAAGCAGAGGTAGAAGTGTTTGTCACGCAAAGGAGAAAGGACTTTTTTAGGAAGGAAGGTGAGCATAAAAGTACATTTTTGGGAGGGGGCTCAGAAAGCAAGGAAGGGAAGGGAGAATTTGTTTATTCCCGAAGATTTGTCCAAGTCCTTTAAGTCATGGTGGAGTCCTTGCTGAGTCTTCTGCTCACACACCATCAAAGACAGACTCATACGCTACCTGATAAATGGAATAATTTGAGCTGTCCACTGGTAGTTTGCTCTCCACAGATGGATGTCTTCCACTATCACAGATGAGATTTCTGTCTGTAATTTTCCCATTTTGGATATGGTGTGAGGAGGTCTTTATGGTGTTTCTGTTAAATGAAAGCAGAGGAAGCAATGCCAGCTGACGAGGGAGAAGATAGACATGGAGTGGTAGATTTGTTAGGATAGTGATAATTTGAGATTTGAAAAAAGGGAGGCAGTTTGGAGAGAGGACAGCATTTTGTGAGCCTTCTTGACAATCAAGAGGCCAAATGGCTTGGAGAGCAAAGATTGTAATACCTCCAGAAATACTCAGAGAACTGGAACAAGCACACATATCAGACCAGTGGTTTTATTTACTGATGGTCATCTGCAGATAAGATATGACAGCAAATCAAAGGGCAAGGAGTCAGGGACTTAAGGATGCTGGGGAGAGTGACATACTTTATGGTTCAACTTTGTAAAAAATAGACATGCAGAAATATGCACAGATACTAATCATACAGCCCAGTGAATTTTAATAAGGGAAATGCAACTGTATATCCTCACCAGATCAAGAAATAGAAATTTTAAAAAAAGATTTTATTTATTTATTTGACAGAGATCACAAGCAGGCAGAGAGGCAGGCAGAGATAGGGGGAAGCAGGCTTTCTGCTGAGCAGAGAGCCCGATGTGGGGCTCGATCCCAGGACCCTGGGATCATGACCTGAGCCGAAGGCAGAGGCTTTAACCTGCTGTGCCACCCAGGTGCCCCAAGAAATAGAAATTTTCCTACACAATGGAAGCACCTCCCACCCACATATTTCCACAGTAGTATCTTCTACAAAAGCTGTCACTATTCCGACCTCTACCATCATACAAGATTAGCATGTGTGTGACCTTTTTGTTTTTAGTAGTTGATTGTGGCATTTATTTTTGTTTTTGTATGTAACAACAGTCCTCCCTTGCTTATTATTGTACATTGTGTTGATATACCCAATGTCTAGTCTATATATTTGGCTTCTGGGAATATCATTAGGTTCATATGTACCTATTTTTGTGGAGAATATATATATAGATGTGGAATTGTTGAGTCATAGGCTATACATATATTTACTGTTAATAGATATACTGGCAGATTTCTAAAGGCCACCAGAGTAGCAGTGTAGGAAAGTTCCTGTTGCTTCACATCTTCAACAACACAAATTTTAGATCTTCTGTATAGTGGTAGTATAGGTATTTTAGGCTTGTATAATGGTATCCCACTGTGATTAAATTTCTCCTCTTGCCCATATTGTTCTATTGTGTTGTACCTGTTCAAGTTTTTATTTATTTTTCCATCTTTTAAAGTAATTTTTAGGTCCTTTATATATTTTAGACATGAGTCTTTGGTCAGTCATGTTTTTCTATAAATATCTTTTCTCAGCCCATGGCTTGCTTTTTTCCCTCCTCTCAATGGTGTCTTTTTATGAGCACAAAGTCCTTTTTTTTTTTTTTTTAAGACTTTATTTATTTATTTGACAGAGAGATCACAAGTAGGCAAAGAGGCAGGCAGAGAGAGAGGAAGGGAAGCAGACTCCCCGCTGAGCAGAGAGCCCCATGTGGGGCTCAATCCCAGGACTCCGGGATCACAACCCAAGCCGAAGGCAGAGGCCCCAACCCACTGAGCCACCCAGGCACCCCAATGAGCACAAATTCTTAATGTGTTTATTTATGTTTTCTTTATTGTTAGGGTTTTGGGTCTTGGGAAATTCTTCCTTATTCTGGGGCTATTAAGCTATTTTCTTCTGTTTATTCTAGAACTTTGTTCTATCTTTCACATTTAGATCTAGAATTCAACTTGAATCTATTTTAGTATATAGTGTGAGGGATTAATGTGTATGATTTTGACCAAGCACCATTTATTGAAGAAAATACCCTTTTCCTCACCTCTCTATGGTGAAATTTGTACATGATATAAGCAACTATGTATGTGTGAGTCTGTTTGTGACTCAATATTACATTTTTCTGTTATATTAGTCTATCTGAACATCACTGTGATTATAACTTCAATAAGTCTTGCAAGTCCTCCAGCTTTGGTTTCCTTCTTCAAGATTATTTTGCCTATTCTTGGCTCTTTGCATTTCTATATGCAGCTAGAAACAGCTTCTCAATTGCTAACCCAAGAAAAAAAACTACTTGCATTTTTATTGTGCTTCTTTTGAATATATGAATCACTGGGGAGAATCAGCATATTTGTATATAGTATAAGATTTTCTAATCCATGAATATGGCATATCCATCCATTTTTATTACAATAATGTATTATAGTTATATAAATCAAATATTTTTGAGATTTCTTTGGCATTTAATATTTTAGATAATATTTTGAATTTTCTCTTTTAAAAAAACTGTCATGCTCCATTTTTTGTTGTCAAAGAAATATAATTAATATTTTTATTGACTTTGTTTACACAGACCTCAATACATTTTTAAATTAATTCTAATGCCATGTATCTAGATTTATTTGGATTTTCTAGACTATAAAATCTTGTTATCCAAATATAATGGCAAATATGTCTCTCCTTTTCCAAAGTTTATGTATCTTATTTATTTGTAATTATTATTTTAATGGTTATCACCACCAGTAAAATGTTGTATAGAAGTGATGATAGTGGTGTTCTTGTCTTAATTTGAATCTTAGGGTGAAAGTTTCTGTATTTCACTATTAAATGTAAGTTTGTTAAAAGATTTTGTAGATACTTTTTCCGAATAAAGACATTCCCTTTTTGGATAGTTTGCTAGGAGTTTTATTGTAAAAATGTATGGACTTTTATGAAAGGTGTTTTCTACTTCTTTTGAGATGATTATTTAATTTTTCATCTTTATTCTACCATTGTGGTAAATCCAGATTGAATTTAAATATTAGACCAGCCTTATATTCCTAGAATAGTCCCATTTCATTGTGTTATGTTATCCCTTTTATGTATTTTTCATTAAGTTGTTAATATTTAAAAAATTTTGTGTCTATGTTTATTAGACAGATTTTACTATAGTTTTCCTTCCTTGAATATCTTTATTAAGTATTTATATATTTTATTCAAATCATATAAAGGTTATAAAGTTTGCTAATATATTTTTTTTTTTCCTTTCTGAACTCTAGAAGAGTTTGTGTGAGACTGGCTGGCTTTTTTTTTTTTTTTTGTCCTAGAGATAAATTTCTTTTCAGGCATGATTTTAAATTATATATTCTATTTCTTATTGTGTTAGTTATGCTAGATTGCTTTTTTTTCAGGATTTAATCCATTTTATTAATGGCATAAAGTTACTCATAAACCTAATTTTTATCTTTTTGATACTTTTGGGATCTAAGGTGATATGTTTTAATTACTATAAGTAATATTTCTTGATCAGTTCTGTTAGAGAATGCTTTAACTTTTTATTAGTTTTTTTAAATAAAGATTAGTTTTTTCCTAAATAAAGAACATGGTTTTAATTTTGTTGATATTGTATCTTAAATGCTTATTTTTTAATTTCACTAGTCTTTGCCCTCACTTTATTATTTCCTCCATTTTTGTTTGTTTGGGGTTTAATTTGTTAGTTGTTTTTTCAGTCTAAACTTCCTAAGAGATGGATATTTTGATTGTAGAGTTTCAACCTTCTGTTTCACATGCATTGAACACTATTTTTTTTTCTAAGCACTGTTGTAGTTACATCCCATAAACTCTGATAGATACTATCTGCATTATTATTCAAGTGTAAATATTTTCTAATTCTTGTTGTGATTTTTACTGCTTTTGGTCCATGATTTATTTCTGAATGATGTATTTGCATGCTCTGTATGATTCTTGTTGTATATTTTGTTGGTTTGGATGCCTAACTTAATTCCACTTTTCTCTAAAAACCTCATGAATGCATTCAGTTTTTAAAAATACTTGAAGCTTGTCTTATAATCTGATGTCTCAGCAAATGTAGCCAGTTGATAAGACTGGGTATTCTCTATCATTGTCTAAAGTGTGCTACATATGAAAATCAGGTCAACTTTTTATATTGTTTTGTTTGTTTCTCTTAGTAGGAGCATTGGTCTGCTATAAACTATTTCATCATAACTAGAAATTAAGTAAGGTTTACCTGTTCTTATGGCAATGCTCCTTACTGCAGCAGAATATGGAGGTATTAAGAACTAGAATGTGTCTGATTTTATATGATGCAAAACCCTCAACTAATACATATTCACCAGAAGCCTACTGAATCCTTAACATTGTAATGTTATGGATTCTGTAGCCAATAAAATAAAATGTCAAACACAGTTCCCAATGTCTAGAATGCTATATGTGGTTGGAAGTCTAAAACAGGAAAGAAACAGATTAAATATTTTAGCTGTGAAGCATTACCTGCTAATTAGAAGGGAAAACGGAGCCTTTGCAAAGAGCAGCTCTCCCAGTTTTCACCTCAAACATGGTCAAATTTAGAATCATTAGAGTCAAACAATCTAAAATTATGTGACCCTTTATGTGAAAATAGGTGACAGCATCTCTTGTGAAATGTGCTTACCAAAAATGGTGAAAAAAATCTAATCAATCCTTTTGATCTATTTTCTTTTCACAGAAAACTCAAGGGTTAGATGAACTTTTAAAATTATAACATGTGGTACTAGGCAGATGAATCCACGCTGTGGGCCATTATTAAACATCCTTGGTTGAGTGTCTTCAAAAAGATTTTTGAAAACAAGTGAACATTTCTTGATCCAAAAAAGAGGCAAAAAAGTTAAAGACATATAACAACCAAATGCCTAATGCAAAGCATAAACCATTAACTCTGGTTTAACAAAACCAGCTATATTATTTGAGAAAATTGTACAAACTGTAATATAGACTTGATTTTAGATTATAGCATTGTTTATAGGCAAGAAGAGGGTTCTGTGACCATGTAGGAGAATCTTTATTTTTAGGAGATATATACTGATGTACTTAGAGATAAAGCATCAGTATGTCTACAAATTATTTTGAAAAAGTTTATCAAAACATGAGATAAAAGAATATCAATTGTTGCATTTGGATGGTGAATATATGGGTAGTTATTGAACTGTTAGTTTTTCCTTCTCTATATGCTTAAAAATTATATTAAAAAAACTAGCTAAAATATTTTAATATTGGGCCTTGGTATTACCAGTTAATCAGTGGGAGCCATGAGTGTGAACTGAATTGATCGGTAAAGACTTTGGTGAGGATTTGGAGAAATTGTTGGGCTTTCAAAACAGGGGCAAAGTTAGGGAGATGGAATGAGAGAGGGAGGTCATGCCTGAAAGGGAAGTAATGTAAACAAGTCAAGAGATTAAGTTGAAAGTGTCATGTCACTTTTGACTTGCTTCACTTTACAGTCATTACTGGGAGCTGTTTGCTAAGGATGATAAAGCTGGTTCTCTGAAATGTTATTTGTGTTTATTCGATAGTAGTATCAATTTTCCCTAAATAAGAGATATTCTGTGCTCATTGGGAAAGTTTTGGAGGAGTTTTTTAAATGTCTTCCTTTAAGTACTAGGAGTCATTACATTATTTGCCAGTTCCCTTTACCAAAGTTTCTATCTTAAGAGTCACTGCATTTCTCTTCTCAGAAGTGTGTTTCTTATTTGTATGGTGAACTAGGAAAAATACAGTTTTTGGATGTTCATCATTGCTGTTCCTGCCTGCCAATATTTAAGAATCAGAAAGCTACTAATCTGTTAATATAATCAAAGCTTCTAGTTATTATTTCAGGGTCTCATGCCTCACAAAATATGTTAAATTTTCTTAGTGAATATTCCTCCTGTTGCTTGACCACACTACCTATAGCCCCTCCCTCTTTCTTTCCCAAATTCTTCTGTATTCCAGGTACCAATAATCATAATGATAGCTCTGTGCTCAGTCTCTTACCTTCTAAATAATAGCAGCACCCAGCACTTACACTGCATTTGGTTTTCCCTTTTCAATATGCTTTGCTATCAGAGACTCGCTGAGCTCTCTTACCCATGAAATTTATTTCTTGATGACAGAAGGAACAAAGTCTTGGCATCTGGCTATGCCCACTATTGCCACCATGGAGCAGAAGGACAATCAGTGCTGTGGATGGAGAAAGAGGTGAGGGGTCAGGAGATTCTTGTCCTATTCTTGACTCTGCGCTTGACTTATGCACATACTGGCTTAAGGCAGCAACTGCTCACTGTAAATTTTATCACCTCTAAGTGGCGGAGGATGGGATCCACACTAAAAAGATGAGAAGCTCATCTGCCCCAAATAAGATGCCTGGAATTTGTAGTGGGACTCTGGTGCCTGATAAAATTGTCAACAGAGGGATATATGGACACTATCTTTTCTTGGTGTGGTATTTCCTATTAAAAGTCTAATTTTGAGGGAAGCCTGGGTGGCTCAGTTGGTTAAATGACCCATTCTTGGTTTGGGCTCAGGTCATGATCTCAGGGTTGTGATCTCAGGGTTGTGAGACAAAACCCCATGTCAGGTTCTCCACTGGGTGTGGAACCTCCTTAAGATTCTCTCTCTCTTTCTCCCTTCTTCTCTCCCCACCCCCCCCCTTAAAAAAGGAAAAAGAAAAAAGACTAATTTTCTGAAATTATATGGTGATCCTCACTATCTCTACCTCCCCTCTTTATAAGTTGGTAAGTCCAGAAAAAGAAAAACCCAAGGCCAGGAGCAGTTAGTGACATTCGGTGAATTCTGCACACTTTCTATAGGCCACAATCATTGTGGTAACTTATAACAATTATAAAAAGATAACTAATGAGCATTTGTAGTGACATATATGATAAGACTTAGTGATCCAACTGAAAATTTCCTCTCATCAATTTTAAGCATGTTTTTCTGTTTTTAGTGCAGCTGGCAGGTTAAATTATCAGCTATGTGTTAATGCATAAGACAGGCAGGGCAATGCAGAAGAATGGGAGACATGGGCAGTAAGAGAGACAATCTTAGAAAAAGGCAAATATGCTTATCAGCACATTTGTTCTGATGTGCCAATTAACACCTACTTCCCTTCTTAGACAGATGTTATTAGGGTGAGAACCCTTCTCTTCAGTGGGATTCATGGACCTGAGTCTCTCTCTCATGCGGTGGCAAAATATCTCCTGAAGATATTTCAGTTGCATATGTTGTCTCACAGAAAGGTCAGATGACTCATACCAAGCATGATGCTGTTTATTTGCGTTCTCTTCAAAATGAAAGTGATGCTTTTTCTAAAGTTTGTAAAATCCTAATTTAAGGAGTCTTGGAGAGAAAATGTGGGATGATTTTTGGAAAAGGAAAGAAGTCATCCTGTGCTTTCCTGTTGGTCAGAAAACACAATTCTATAAACCTGCAGTAGGTGAGTTCTGTACCTTTTCCCTCCCCATCACACGGGACAGGCCATTTCTCTGAGAACCAGAGGCACTGGATATCCATGTTCCACTCACACTGAAGTCCCATCTGGAGAGCTAGTGAAAGGGGGTTTATGAGGTCAATTAGTGAAATTATTAGTTTTCCAGAGCACTAGCTTCCACAGGCCTAGTTAGCCTTATTTACATTGGCTCTGAGGTGGCAGCTAATGTGAAAGAGAACGTTCTGATAAAATCTGAAAAACTGAGAAAGAGAACCAAATGGTTTTATTTATCCAAATATTTGATAGACTTCATTCCCCATGTCAAAACAGCAAGAGAATTTACCTGGTTTAGGCGAGAGGAGAGGACACCCACTCCTTCACATATTCACTTTCACGGGTTTGTGGTGATTCACAATACGGTGATTTCGCTTAACTCCATGATCACATTTGAAAAAATTATTACAATTAGTTTTTTTTAGGATTTTATTTATTTATGTATTTGACAGAGAGAGATACAGTGAGAGAGGGAACACAAGCAAAGGAAGTGGGAGAGGGAGAAGCAGTCTCCCTGCTGAGCAAGGAGCCCAATGTGGGGCTTGATCCCAAGACCCCAGGATCATGACCTGAGCTGAAGGCAAACAATGACTGAGCCACCCAGGTGCCCCTACAATTAGTTTTTTTCTTGCCTACTTTATTCTCTCAAACATTTGGGTCGAATAGGAAGAGTGCTAACCATCTTTCTCCTTGAACACAAAATGATGTTTGTTTCTTATATCCCTTATATTATAATATTGGTAAAAATTGGCAAATTGTACCTACTTTATAATGTGGGGGTATAAAGTAGACTACTGTTGGCTTGTCCCCAGAATTTAGTGGTAGAAGTAGAATTTAGGCCAAGGCCTGACTTTTGCTACTGCTCTCGGCTAATTTGGGGTAAGTATATACTCCAGAAAAAATTACATAGTTGCACTCATTTGGTAACTAATGCTTTTGTCAGAATTGATTTGGTTTCATTGGATTAGAGAGAGAAAACTCTACCACCAATGAAAAGAAATCTAATATAATATACGATTTCATTTCACTTCAGTTTTTCTTGGTTTTTGTTTATGCTATGCATTTTTTGGGTACCTCTTTAAGCAGAAAATTCGGATGTTAAGCCTAAATAAATCTACACATTTTTATTTAGTATAAGGGGTTGATATGACTGCTCTCCCATAAAGTAATTTCACATTAGTGCTCTGCCAAAACATTTTTAAAAGAAAACGTGTTCTTTCTTCAAAACACCCACTGACTCGACATCCTCATGGCAACTTTCTTTACTTTAGCAGCCTTTAGATTCCGGGTGATTTTGACAATGGCTCCAGCCAGGTTTCATGATTTTGTGGACCAGGGCTGATAATCAGTATAACTTTTTTTTTTTTTTAAGATTTTATTTACTTTGTTTGAGAGAGGGAGAGAAAGAATGTTCAGAAGAGGGGCAGAGGAAGAAGGAGAAGCAGACTCCCCACTGAGAAGGGAGCCCAATGTGGGGCTTCATTTCAGGGCCCCAGGATCAGGACCTTGAGCCAAAGGCAGATGCTCAACCGACTGAGCCACCCAGGTGCCCCTAATCAGGGCACCATCTTAACCACCACATGGAAATTAAACCAGCTGGGACCTGGCTTGGGAAATTATCAAATATTTTATGCATAAGGAATTCAGTCTTGAGGCTCTGAAATTGGTTATTTATTCTTCTAACATTGTAAAGAGCAATATTTAATGCACATTAAAAACCCAATGTTCTTCCCAGAGTTAATAAATGGTATAAATTCAGGGGCTATTGTGGCCATGGTCTGGGAGAGGCAGACTATGCCAACTGTGGAAGAAATCAGACCTGTTGATTCATAGTTAAGTACTATTCCTAGACTATTTATATTCAAACTGACAAGAACGTCATTCATGGATGCAGATCTGTAAAATGCACCCCCCCAAAACAAACAAACAAACAAACAAACAAACAAAACCCACCCTGTTTTAAGACCACAGGTCTTGTGTTCATACAACTGGATCCATGAGAAAGTCAGGGGGAAAAAAAAGCAATCTCATTTCCTCCAACAGATATTTATGTGTTCCTGAAGAGTATAGGAATAAGAATATCTTGGTTTGATAAAGTTTTCCTAAATAACATTTCCCAGTAGATACTTGATAGATGGAAATAGGAAGGACTCATAAGAAAATTTACTTTTAAGTAAAAGAATAATAAATACCACTTACCCCAACCGAACTTATAGAGATTTTATGTTTGTGTCTGGCTTTATACGTATCTATATCAGACTGGTACTGTTGTAGGTGATTATTGTTTTCTTTTCATCCTACTCTTTAGTCGAGTTTGGACTATTAAGTCAAAGAGACCTGAAATTGAACCTCTGCTCCCACACCCCTAGCTGTGTGATTTAGATAGTAATCTTTGTACGAATCAGTTTCCTCAACTTTAATATCTTATTACCATGATAACAGCTACCTCATTAGGTGGTTGTGAGAATTAATGCAATGACATAAAGCACCCAGTGTATACAAGTCATTTAAATTACGTTACTTTTTGAGGTGCCTAGTTGGCGCAATTGGTTAAGCCTCCAACTCTTGGTTTTGGCCAAGTCATGATCTCAGGGTTGTGATCTCGAAGGAGGGAGATTGAGCCCCACCTGGGGCAGGCCTCATGCTCAGTGGGGAGTCTGCTGGAGATTCTTTCTCTCTCTCTCTCTCTCCCACTGTTCCTCCCCGTGCTCTCTTTCACACTTTCTCTAAAATATCTTTAAAAAAATACTTATTTTGTAACTTTTATCTGTGTTTTCTATGGTAAACATGCATACATTTTAAAAAACAAACAAAAAAAAATCATGCACTTAAAAAAACTCATATGAACATTTGTTTTCGCTTTTGTTTTCTCAATTGAAAATGGGTAGTCATTTTCGTAATGAGCGATCAGTTTTGATAAATGCGTGCCTAATCCCTCTTTATTTCAGTGCTCTTCTGGTTAGATTTTACATTCCTCTTATTCTGTATATTGACCAGTATTTAAAGCTTTTAATCTATATTAAGTTGAAATATATTCTTTTACGTGTATGTGTATTTATAAATATATGTATCTCTGTGTGTATATAGCTCTCAAATTTTGGACCTTAATTAATTAGACTGTGAAAAATACCTTAATATGGTCGGAAAAATTAAGAATTGTCAAATGATTTTTAAAAATTTAGGAAATCTTTCCATTTCATCAGCTCCTCAGGTTTATGCACAAACTTTCCCACAAAACAAACTGTTGCCATATGTGTTTAAAGGAGATCACCATTTGGCTGCACAAGAAAAGCCCATTTCACAGTCTATTCACACCTGACTTTATGGCACTTCACCAAGGAAGGGCAAAACAGTTTAGACATTCCCAATAAGAACCAACTTGAACCTTATTTAACTTCCAAACCTTCTAAATTTCTTTAAGGCTCAGATAATTCTCACAAAGTCTTGCCTCACTTCCTTCCTGCTCCCACCATGTACCCTCTGGGAAATCAAATCACCTACTTACTAGAAGAAACAAACAGTACTTATTTGTTTCTATACAATTTAGGGTTTCCCACATTTTAGGAAAATTTAAAGAGAGGGTTAAGATTTTTTTTTTTTCTTAAAAATAGTAACTCTACCAACAATACTTAAATGAGATAAGTAAGGGTATATATTTAATGCTGATTTTTCATATCCTAACTTTTGAATGCCAACAGCCAAAAAAAAAAAAAAATGAAGAAGAAGAAGCATGAAGCATAATGACAAAGTTAAAAGGGTGATTTTCATTTTCATGTATGGGTTGGGATATTGTCTTTTATTTACAACTCTTAGGAAAAACATACATCTTCTCATGTAATTAATAGAACTCATATTAACTAAAAGCTATGAACAAAAGCAAAATGGAAGTATGTTTTGTCGTTTTGTCTTCAGTGCTCAGTGAAAAGAGAATATTCAACAGGTATTTTCTAAATAATAATGGCTTAATTACACTTTACATTTGTGGAATACTTTCATTTGTGGAGCACTTGTCTTATGCCCATATCTGCAGGAGTCCATACTTACTGCTAAATAAAACAAATTGATACAGAAGTAGGATATCTAAACGCTACAAAGATATGAAGGCAGGAAATGGTGAAATAATTGATCATAGAATATCCAGAACACTCAGGCTAAAAAATGGAAGGATCAATAATGTTTAGGAAGTTAAGAAGCAGTACTATGCCTGATCTAAATCCCCATGCTCGCTCTCTGATCAGAAATGTAACTGATTAACGACAGGACAGACACCCCTCAACCCCCCTCCCTGCAGAGCAGCTGTTTGTAAAGGGAATTCACAGCCATATAAATGCAGGGCTTAACCTTAAGCACCACAAGATCAACCACAGATGAGTGCCGTGTTGTCTGCACAAGGATTGATCTAGCTTCAAAATGCATTCTTGCTTTTCGAAATCTTTTTGCCTTATACAGATGTCTTCCCAAAAGTTTCTGTCTATTTGGATCAATGAGGGTAGTCAATGTCTCAGAAGACAGAATCATAGGAAAGAATGAAGTATATATTTAGTAAAGAAAATAAAGAAAGGAAAATTAGGTAAAAACAAAATATTTTTGTTAATATTTCTAACCTGAAAGATAAATAGATGAAATACATACCTAAATTAGAAAAAAAAATCATAGATAACTACTGGTATCATAGGGCAAACCTATCAGTCACTTTTGACAGTACCTGTATATATGGTTTTAGTGAAATTATGTAGGATTATTTCCATGTATTTCATGGAAGTAGCTGCAGGGCTTTAGAACTTCAACTGAGCCAGGATGCCTACAACTACATAGTTCTCTAATCTTGACTCTAATACTCAAGTTTAATAGTTAAAAATTTAATAATGATTGTGACCCAGCGATATGTAGAGGCCCTTTGCAAAAATATCCCCATTTAAAAAAATTATGTTTTTTTCAAGTATAATATACAGAAATGCACACAAATAGTAATTGTACCACTGGATAGGTTTTTTTTTTCCTCAATAGGGAAAATGTGCAATCAAGATTCAGATCAAGAAAAAAAACATTACTTGCACCCAAAGGCACCAGTCACTACCACCCTCCCATTAAAATGCTGTCTTGACTTTTATTTTTAAGATTTTATTTATTTATCAGAAAGAGCATGCATGCATGAGAGAGAGAGAGAGAGAGATTGGAAGAGCAGGGGTAAGGAGGGAGAGGGAAGCAGGCTCCCCGCTGAGCAGGGAGCCCGACGTGGGGCTCGATCCCAGGACCCTGGGATCACGACCTGAGCCAAAGGCAGACGCTCAACTGATTGAGCCCCCAGGCACCCCTGTCTTGACTTCTAACGCCATGTGTATATGTTATGCCTGACTTTGAAATTTATATTGATGAAAACACTGTGTGTCCTATATTGTGTGATGGCTTTTTCTGGTTAACATTAAGCTTGTGAGATTCATTTATTTTCATCCTTATATTGTATTCCATGGCTTAGACATACCATCATTATTTATCTATTCTACTTTGTGACTTTTGGTAGCTGTACTTTGGGTCTGATCATGAATAGCGCTGCTATTAACATTCTAGATGTACTTTTTGGTGTACACATCCATAGACAGTTAAGTGCTAAGTCACAGACGATGTGTATGTTCAGCATTAGTAGACACTTCTGAACTGCTTTCCGAAAGGATTGTATCAATTTATACTTCCTAATGCAGTATATTAAAATTCTACTTGCTTCACATCTTCATCAATCTCTGACGTTATGGTTATTCTGGTGCGTGTGTTGTAGCAATTCATTTTGCTGTACATTGCTTCACAATGGTATTTATTTGTTGTTGACCGATGTGATTGAGCACCTGTTTAAATGTCTAGTAGCCTTTTGGTTATTCTCTTTTGAGCAGTGCCTACTCAACATGATTATTCCTTTTTTTTTCTTTTTTTCTTTTTTAATAGGCTCCACATCCAGCAAAGGGCTTGGACTGCCCACCCTGAGATTAAGACCTGAGCTGAGATCAAGGGTTGGACACTTTACTGACTGAGCCACCCAGTAGCCCATGCTTTTTTAACTGGATTTTACTTTTTTATTGATTTATAGACATTCTTTATACATTCTGGATACTTACTCATTGTCAGATATCTGTATCTCTCTCTGTCTCTCTTTCTCTTCATTCCCAAACTGGCCCTTGTACATGCAGAGCAAGGAGAGACTGAAGAAAGAGACAGGTCACACCAGACTGGTAGGTAGCAAGTTTAATAAATAAGGGCACTTACACACAAAGCTTGACTTGGGCAGTGGAGGGGAGAGTAGATCTCCACACCTGCATGCCGAATCTTAAAAGTTTATATGGAATGTTTCAATCACATATACTGTCTGAACACCACACCACTATCTCAAGGCTGTGTCCTTGGTGTAGTTTCTGGAAGCAGGGCAGGCAAGCACAACCCACATTCCAAGGACAGGGGTGGGGTAAGGAGCCTCCAGTTGGCTAGGTCCAGCTCACAGGTCAAACAGTGCTCATGTTCTCCTGGTCAACACTCTCATATGACTTCCCACTTTTTAAGACTGCTTTCTTACACTTTCAGTTGTTTCTATTGATGAAACAAATTATTAGAAGTAATATAGTCCTCTATATTAATTCTTTTCCTTCATCAATTTCTTTCTTCTTTCATGGTTCGCGCTTTTCTGCACCGTTTACCAGAGGTGCTGAAGGGATTCTCTGTATTTTCTTCTAGGGAATTTACTTTTTTACATTTACATTAGACCTACAATATATTCGGAATTTTTTAAATTGGTTTTTGAGTATGGTATGAGGTATGGGGTCAGGTCACTTTCTTTTATATGGACATTTAATTGATCCAGCATCATTTACTAACAAATATATTTATAACCTTTAATTCACTGCATTGTCATGTCATTTCTGTCATAAATCAATTCAATATATAAAGAGGTCTGTTTGTGGAGCCACCCCCCCCCCCCCCCCGCATTGGTCCTTTTGTCTTTTAACCGATAAAGTTAATCATTTGACTGTTAAATCACTTGACTGTTAACCATTGACTGTTAATCATGTTAAATCATTGACAATTTGATCATTGTAGCTTATAATATGTCTTTATATCTGGTTGTGAATGTCCTCCAACATTGTCCTTCTTCTTCAAGATCATCTTGGATATCCTTGTTCTTTTATGTTTTCATATGCATTTTGGAATTGACCTTTTAATTAAAATAAAACCCTTCTGAGATTTTGATTGGTGTTTATTTTGAGTAGATTGATCAGTTTGGAGAAAATTGATATTTAATAATATTGAATCAGTAGTTTAATCCATGGACATGATATTTCCTATTATTATGTATTAGGTATTTCCTGTAGCATTAGGATATAACTTTCCTTAAATTTAGTCCTAGGATTTTTATGTTTTTGATGATATTATAAGTGTTATCATTTTCCAAAGTTCATTCTCTAACTGAAAGCTAGTATATATAAATACAATTGACTTTGTATACAGTGAACTTGATATACTTACTTATTATTATTTTTAAGATTTGTTCTCCATAAACAAGTACATCATCTGTGATTAATAAAAATAATTGATTTTTTCCTTTCCAATTCTTACATTTTAAATTAATTTTTCTTGTTTTATTGTACTAGTTAGGATTTCTAGTACAATGAAGAATTGAAATAGTGGTAGCATCTACCCTATTTTGTTTTTATCTTAGGGGAAGACTTTTTGGTCCTTTATATTTCAATATGATGTTTGCAACAGGTTTATTAACAATCCTCACTTTGTAAAACCTGTATTTACATCACATATTTTGGTCATTCTCCCTCCTCTTTTCTTTATCTGTATGAGCCAATACTCAGTATAAGGGCCTTTGAACATTTTTTTCTTTAATGTAGATCCAATTTGGCCAAGCAAAATATTACAAGGAAACCTGTTGTAGAAATTAGTTCACTCATAGTAGAGAAAGAAAGTCTCAGTTTAGCCTTTGATTACTCACTGAAAAATGGTATGAACACTTGAAGACACACACACACACACACATGCACACACACACACACGTCATCATCACTATTATTTATTCACTAAAAGTTTTGTCATGGGAAATTTTAAACATACTGGAATAGAAAACTATGGTGAACACATATCATTTATAACATAGTATCAAAAATTGATCAATTTTATTTCACCTATATGAGTTATTTTAAGCACGTTGCAAATCATAGTTTAAATCCACAAACTTCAGCATAAAGCTCTAAGAAATTAGGATTAAAAAATAATTACAGTACTATCATCATACCTTAAAATTTTAAAATTATTATTATCATCTAATATACATTTGGTATTCAATGTCCCTTATTGCTCCATAGGTATGTTTATTTATAATAATTTTTGTTAAATCAATGTCAAATAACATCTGATTTATATATTTTTTAAGTTTGTTTTAATCTGGAACTGTTTTCTTTCTATATTTTTTTCTTTTGATTTTTGTGTCTGTAGAAGTTACATTTTGCATTTGGTCAGCTGCATTCCTGTGATATAATTTAACATGCTTTTTTAACTTTTGATTTACTGTAAACTAGTAGTTATATTTATATGATCAGTCTGATTCAGTTTGGAGTTCTTTTGCTATCACCTTTAACTTAAAGCAATTGTTTTGATACAGAAATAAACAGGCCAATGATAAGCAGGCTTTTGTTAACGGTACCTTTAACTGTTGTTGGAAAGATTAGAAATCAACGTCATCCCTACTCAAATCAGTGACCATATCCAAAACACTCAGACTGAGTTGTAGCAGTGATATTTGTGTATATCTCCATACATTTCAATTTCTGAGAGTGGGTATCATTCTTTCTTAATTATTGGATAGGTAATGGAGCCTGAGATTTTTTACCTGGGCTGAATCTAAAGGAAACTGGGGGTAAAAAAGAAGAGTAAATTGAGGGGAGGCCTTTTCTGATATCGTTAGGCTGGATATAGGGCCTCGTTGACTTCTGAATAGTTTGAACTTTTTATAAGAGAAATTAGGAAGCTCTTTGCTCTCACCAGTGTCTTACAAGTGTATTGAGCTAACTTAAGGCCTTATTAGCTCCGCTGAAGCTATTGTCAGGGGAAGACAATCAACCAATTTTCTTCTTTTTATTCTCTTTACCTTTTCATCTTCTTCTAACCCCTTCCATCAACCATAGATCATACCTGGATCAGACTCAATCTAAGGTTAAGGCAGAGAACTTCTAAGCGAGAGCCAGGCAGATTGAGGTAGTGGATGCTCCAAATGGTTTAGGGGTAAGCCTGTATCGCATTTTCCCTCCTCTCATCTGTTTCTCTACAAATCTGTGGATAGCACTGACATATTATGGTAAAAGAGCAAGCATGAACAAATCATCACATATTTTGCAATGTATACCTAATATACTTCAGATGATTTCCTCAATACCAGTACGTGTATGGTTCCAATTTTAAGTGCATCTTAAATTGAAATTTCTTTGCCTAAATTTTTGTGAATTTTAAAAAAACCTATAAATTAAAAGAAAAACTTTGAGTACCTCAAGTTTAAATTTGTTGTTATTTATTGGAAGCATAATATTTTATTCTTTAAAACAAGGCTATTTGAGGGGCACGTACCTGGCTCAGTCGGTAGAGCATGAAATTCTTGATCTTAGGGTTGTGAGTTCAAGCTCCACATTGGGTGTAGAGATTACTTAAAGTAAGATTATTTGGATGAAAATGTTGACAAAATCTTAACCACAAATACATTAATACTGTAGATAAATAACCATTTCAACTAAGCCTCTTACTTCCTGGTTTGGTTGTGGTAAAGAAGGAACTATATTTTGAAAATAACTTTAACCTTATTTCTAATCTTTCACACTGATTCAGAGAGTATAAATTTCACAATACCATTCTGTTGACCACTTTATTAAAGCAAAAGCAAACCCTCACATTACCATACCCCTTACTTCTTCTTATTTGAAAGTGTTCAGTGGAGTTAGTGATTTTGGAGTGGCCCCTTATTACCTGAGTGTTGAGTATTTTGAGATTTGTGTAATCACAAGTGTTACACTGCTAGGGCTGTGATAGAGCCTTGCTACCAAGTGTAAATACCATCCCACAAATCAGAGGGCAAATGTTAGGGAAAAGAAAGTTTATTTATAATAGAGTTTTACCTATTGATTTTATATTGTTTTTATGTAGATTTCTGGTTCTTAAAAGTTTTTACCTTCTGCTTGTATGGCATTTAATTTACTCATTGTCATTAATGATCATCATTGTATTTATTATTGCCACTATGCATGTTTTTGCAAAGTAGTGATGACATGATTGCCCTTTCTGTATTTACTCCCAGCTACTTCAAAATGTACATTTGTCATTCGTCACTTATTTTGGGGACTCTGTCTTTTATTAAATAAATCTGGCTTATCTGACTTAGCCTTTTCTCAGAACTGGGTTGTGGTAAGATCTTGGGACACAGAAACACAGTTGATTGTGTGTGGTCTAATACTGTTGTTTTATTTGGCATATTCCTACTCATTAGTTTGAGCGGTATTATTTGGTTTTCCTATCTTAGTTAGCAGCTTGACATTAAAAATAACTTTTATTTGAAGTAATATTCATTTTACAGGTTTTAATAACTACATATTTAATTTGGAAATATGTTGAGAAACTTGGCAGCAAGATTTTTCTTTAGTTCTTAAATTTGTAACAAATAAGGAAGTTTCAATAATATATATTATTAAAATATATACTCTGTGTGTGTGTGTGTATACTTTTACGACCAATATACTTATTTTAATTAAAATTAAGATATTCTTGTCACCAAAGTTATGGCCACAAATGGGTCAAATAACCATGATTAGGTTAAGAAAAGATACATAAAGGGGTATGTTCTGGATTTAAATTATAAAGCAGATACTTTAACATAAATTATTCAGCACAATGGCTCAATAACCCAAATATGTGTGCTTTTTCACAGGTAAAATTGCATACACATAAACTGACACTACCATGACAAGTAAACACAATTTTGTTGAATGATTTTGAAAGACAATATTTACAGATAGTAGGTGTTTATTTTAAGCTGTCAAACCATTTTTGTTTTCAAATAAAATCTTAGTCAAATCCCCAATATTTGCAAGAGATAACATTCAAAATGCCTTGGTTTGAATGGAGAGGGATGGGTCATAGACAAAGCTGTTTAAATCTGCTTTGCTTTCTGGCCTCTAAGGTGCAGACTTTAAAAAAGGTCTTAATGACAGAATTCAGGAAAGTGATTGGAATTCATCAACTTCAGTACTAGCCAAAGGATGTTTTTTGGAATGCCACTGTCTTTAGGTGCTCCCTACAAACTGCATTTCTTGGCCACTGCATCTGGAAAACTTTAAGCCTAGTATATTCTTATCTAGGAAATACATAATGCATATTAACTTATTAGTGGCTCTGAGACATCATATAGTAAACAAACAACTATTTGATTGGATTTTCAAAAATAAGTTTCTCCAAAGTGCTTAATAACAGAAACTTTATATTTTTATAATATTAATATCCTAAAGACTGTCTGCCAAAGGACAAAATTTTCTGATAAAATAATCATCCTTTGATCTAATTCAACAATTAGATTCAACAATTGTTCGTACTGTGTCCAAAAATACAATGGTTCAAATTATGATTATGTAATTTGGAAATGGGAAACTGACTATCATTCTGGGAAAGCTATTTCATATTTGGACAGTTCTAATGATCAGAAAGATATTATTATAAGGATTATTTGTTTCAGTGAGATATTTCAAAGAGTTAGACAGCCGTAGCATATTTTCACCTAAAAATCATTTCTGTCACTCATCTGAATGCTCTTCATCTTGCTTCAAATCTTAAGTTCATGAATATTCACAGAGATCCTTGGGGAAGTATGTGCATCCATTTTAATTGTGGAAAGGACTCTGACAACTATAAACTTGAAGACAAAGATGGTGATTTGAACCTGCAATGTATATATATAATTTACCCTTGCCTAGAAATAGATGTTTTCATTTGAGGTTTCAGACCTGGCTTCAGTTGTTTTGGAGATACTGATCTCAAGTGATTTTTTGGCTATTGTCCTGAACTTAGAAAAATGTGACAGCACACAGGTGGTATAAGGTCTACCTGAATATCTATTTTATATAACTTAAGCTTTTAAGAACTTAAGATCTAGGACATAACATTGAATAAGTTAATCACACGAAGCCCACCTGTTCTATTGTAGTAATACTTTCTAAAAATTCTTCAAAATGCACTCATTTTATTTACAAATCCATTTTCTTTTTTTTTTTTAAGATTTTATTTATTTATTTATTTGACAGACAGAGATCACAAGTAGGCAGAGAGAGAGGAAGGGAAGCAGGCCCCCTGCCGAGCAGAGAGCCCGATGCGGGGCTCGATCCCAGGACCCTGGGATCATGACCTGAGCCGAAGGCAGGGCTTTAACCCACTGAGCCACCCAGGTGCCCCTACAAATCCATTTTCATTGAACTAAAACTAATATGTGTCTAATACATGTGTCTAATACATTCATTCTTGGAATTGGGATGTAGCAGAGAATAATACTGATACCCTGCCCCTTATTCACCCATCCCTGGCCCCACTTTGTCAGGGCTTACATTGTTATTGGGAACAGATGACTAAAAAAAATAAATAGATAATATAATGTTAGATAACAGTCAGTGAAGATGTCGCAGAAAAGTTGAAATTCTAACCAAGACTCAAATGAAATGAAAGAGTGTTTTATATTGGGATGCAGCAGATGCAAAGACTCAAAGGTCTTCTGTATTGTTTGAATAATTTTAAGAGTGCATTCATTATTACTTGTATAGCAAAATAAAGAAAAATCTATGCATCTTATTGAAAAGCTATAGATTATAAAGCCTAGACACTTGATATGGAAGGAGACGGAAACTGGATAAAAGACAAAATGTTTAGGTGTTCAATATGGAAATAATTAGAAATGTTTAAAAAGAAACAAAACATACTTTTCTTCTTCAGTTAGTAACACCTATGGGAGAATTTAATCTTACTGATTTTAATCCTTAGCTAAAGAAAGCTTGGTATTAACAGTGTTATATGCACTCCCTGGATTTTAAAAACAAATAGCAAATGTATCGTTCGTATTGTCCATTAAGAGAAATACAAAAACAAATCAAAGTAAAAATATCTCTTAGAACATATCGACAGATGCATATCTTAAGTAATATGACCCAAATATGGGATAATAAAATTAAGAAAGATTATAAATTAGTAAGATCAGTAGATATCTATTAAATTGATGTCTGACTATAGCCATATAAATATGTGTATAAATACTGCCCAAGTTTTTACCACTGTGAGAAAATATAATAAACAAACACATAGAATATTACCTATTGTATAGAGTGTTTCCTTACTTTTCCAAAAAATTATTTATTTCTTAAAAAGATTCAACCTAGATTTCCTTGAAATGTCAGCTTACTTACGTCGTTGTGGTCATTTAGAATAGATTTTTCATTTTAAAAATTAAATCATTACCCAAATTTACAGGATTACACCTGTTGCATAAAGTTAAGCAGTACTATATAAGAACAGGTATGTTTTGTGCATATTATTTTTTTGGAATTTAATTGTTTTACGCATTTAAGTATAACATATGGATATTGGCTGTGGAAATCAAACATCAACATACAGGCAAAAAAACCCTATATTGTATTAATATAGACAATATAATTTAAGAAAAGGATATATGTATCTCTATCTATAAATAGAGTTATAAATAAATGAAAAAGATATAATGAATCACTAAAGCAATCTGTGCTATGTACTATTCACCTGATTAAATTACATAGAAAAATATTGATCTTCCTGGTACAACCCAGTTCGCTTTTAGGAATATAAGGGTCCAAACATCCCTCTTTGCCTCCCTGCATCTGTCTTCGACATACACGGCTCCCTTTGAAATCGGTGGGATATGAGGGAGTGCAGTGGGGGATGAAAATCTGTGAATTCAGCAGCCATTTCTCAGGTGGAAGATTGGGGGAGCTGCCATCTTAATGATGTTTCTCAGTGGGAGACCCAGTTTGATGAGGCTGAATAGGCCTGAAAGAATCGACTTCATGATATAAAGAAACGGGGAATCAGAGAGCCTCACTGCTTCCAGAAGGAATCTTGAAATACTGAGTAGCATAGATTCCCTTTCAAACGGAATTAATTGATTTTGTGTAATTTCCTTATCCCTTTCTACAGACTCCAACCTCTTTCTTTTATTCTTTTCTTTTCTTTTTTTTTCCACCACCACCCAGTATCTCTCATTTTTTAATGTTGGAACTCCAGTTACTTCATCTTGTGAGTCTGTCAATAACTACCATTTTCTCAATTATTCTTTTTTATTATATTTAAGGGCCCAATGCCTAGGTGATCACAAACATCTCACATACACCTTGAAGCTGTTACTGGTGATTTCATCATCTTAGTAATTAGACATCATGATTAGAATAGCTTTTAAGTTATGTGGGGTTTTCTTTACATCTGACTATATTACGAGGGAGTTTTCTTAAAAATAACTAAGAACAACAGATACAAACTTTTAAATTATAAGAGATACAAATTTATCAAAACAACTATCTCTTTTGTTTTCCTGGATATTGCTGGAAATCCTACATGGTCTGAATATCACCTATTAACCCACAGTGTCAGAGAGATATGTTCTATATTCTTATCTTCTACCATTGTTGTCTTATATTGTTGTGATACCTTTTGAAAGGACAAAGAAAAAACCCACAGGTAATAAAAAAAAGACCACCACAACCATAAGATCCATGACATAAATGTTACCCCTATAATTTTGGACAAATCAACGAATGCACTCTTTCCACATACTGGAACAAGGAGGAGGCACCCAATACTGTTAAGTGAATTAAGAAATAAGTGGGTTATTTGGTTAAAATCCCTTTGGAAGGGCTGTGTGAGACAATAACAAAAGGTAGGGCAGGATAAGTTTTGGACACATTTAACAATCCTGCCTAAAACCAGCTCTTTCCAAGATGAGACCTTACTTAAACCCCAGCAGCCAATTGTCATGCTTATCATAATCATAACGTTAAAGATTTTCAAAGCAGACATTTCCCTCAGCTGTCCTTAGGAGCCTATTTTAAGTGATTAAAATTCAATGCTGTCAAGAAGTTCTTACATTATGTCAACTTAAATTTATCTTGCAAGTTAAGCCATTTCCTGCAATAACCCTGTGGAACAGCTGGTCACCATCTTCTTTATGACCATCCTCCTTAAGCTTGTAAAAAAACAATAGAATCATCCAATGTTCTTTTTCCTTTTTTTAGCTGAAATCATCACAACTTATTCATATATTTCTTTCATAGATTCTTATTTTTTCTAATGATGCAATTTATTTTTAGAGCTACTAAGCTTTCTGATATCCCTGGGAGATTAGTTGATGGCAGCCACTGTTCCTTTCCATTACAGACAGTAACTTGCCAAAATGATTTCAAATTATGGCTGCCCATCTTTTAATACACTGCCAATGACATAATGTTCCCTAAACAACACAAATATAATTGACATCTGTAATTAACATTAGGTCACACTTTTCTCTCCCACATTAAAAATGTCATCTCTGAAACATTATTTCACTGGTTATGTTTGTGCCAATATAGATATATCCCAGATATATTAGCAGTGAACCATGCAGTGGGGAAAGCTTAAATCTCCAAACGCCCTTCACACACCAACTATTTTTAAAATCCTTTGAAACATGATGTGAATCATTGCCTATAATATGGGAGGTTTACTTTTTTTTTAAACAGGACATAGTAGGTCCTTGTTTTCACCATGCGAATTGTGTGAATGAAAGGTGAATAGTGGGACCAGTTATCTGCCTATGCTGAAATTGATGCCCCCATCCGCAATTTTTCTATGATGTTTGATGGTTTGTGGTTAGAATCTATGTAGAGTTAGGTGACTTATTGAATGAATCTGGTGTATTTGATTGGTGTAATTAAGTAATCGAGATGATACAGGGCCTCAGGCTTTAGTTCTTTCTTCAATTATACATTTCTTCAATTATACATTTAGGTTTCAAAAACTATAAACTTTCTCAATTATTATCCAGAATATTCTCTGAGCTTTGTCTATAGAGCTTGAATAAGTTTGTCAGATTTATTAGAGTCAGGATTTCCTCTATATTAGAAGGAGGGAAATATGGTATGCATCATGCTGCTGTGGGTCCTCTACTAGAGTGAGAGAAAGTCAATTAGTTTAGTCTGTTTGCCATATAGTTCACCTACTACATTCATCATTATATCCCAAATTAGCGCCATGCCAAATATTGCTGAGTAAAGCAGGCAATTTACCAAACAGGATGTAGATGAAAATCCCATATATTTTTTTTTAAGTGTGTTGGTGTGTTTATGCACAAGAAAAGTCTGGAAGAACACCCACAATATAATTAAAGTGATTATCTCTGAGTGTTGGGATCATGGGTTACTTCTATTTTCTTCTTTTTGTTTGCATGCTCTTTAAATTTTTCTACAGTGAACATGTATTGCTTATGTAATACTAAGAAAAGCTAATTTTAAACATTTTAAAGACTAGCTCAGCTAAAAATATATGTTTAAACCTAGAATAGTCATTCAAATGGTAGCCTAAAAATTCCAGAGTATTTGAGTTAGAGACTACACATATTAAGTAGGTAGGGATCTTGTTTCAAGCATTGTTTCTTCAAAGCTTAGTATGCTGTAAGTACTCAAATACATACCCTAAAACAAGTATTAATATACTAACTAGAGAAACTGAGTAAAGTTGTAAATCATTCCATCATTCCCTTTTTTTTTTTTTTTACAAGAAGAATACATCCTACTTTACATCATTGATGTTGGATAATGGATATCGAGAATTGTCAACCAAGGGAATAAAGCAAAAGAGAGATTTCAAGTACCATGAGAATATTCTGGGGCATTAGTTTCTACAAATAAACATTGAGCTATGTCAAGAATGTTATGCAGTCATAATGCTGTCCAAAACCGGTTCAATGCTCTGAAATTTCACAGTTGTGAAAAATTTCCTTCTCAAAACAATTTAATGGGAATTTGTTCTAAATTTTCTTAAAGAAATATGAAAGAACTACATTAAAATAGAGTATTGCCAACGCTAAGAATACAATTAAGCTCAGGATGTACTAGGTGGAATGTGTCATTGAAAGTTAAGAATCTAGTCACATTTTTTTTTCACTCCTCCTTATGCTGAAACCTTGATCACTTTTCTCCATGGTTTAGATCTGGCAAAGAGCATTGGGAAGAGGATTAAGAAGTGTTTTTCAGCAGTGGAATGTTGGAAAAACATTGAAGAGAGTTAGATGATTGGAGTTCTAAGTATGATTTTTATTTATTCTTTCATTCTATGGAGACAGTATATTATAACAACAAAGAGCATACACCGTAGAGACAGATACTCGGCTTTATATTCTAGATCTAACATTGGCTAGATGTGTGAACATGAAGTTCACTCCTCTAATCCTCAATTTCTTCATCTACAAAATGGTAATAGTTAATGACAACTGTACATGCACATGTAATCATTAAATAGGGTAAAATATATAAAGCTCTTAGCACAGTGCCTCTATAAATGTTAGCTATAATTATTTCAACAGATAGTTGTGAAGCCCCTACTAGGTACTGGAAAATACAAATATTAAAATCCAGAAGAAAAAAATTATGAGCATTCAAGACATGGTGTCTAGACTCACAGAGCTTTTACTCTCACAAGGGACAAGAAGAAACAAGCAGTTATGAATCATTGAAACTGAGGTGATTCAGAGTGCTGTGAAGACACATAGAAGGTGCGTGATAACAGTATGGGAATGATTTATGCAGGTAGCGGTGTCTACATCAAGACCAAATTAGGATGAATAGTAGTTAGCTAGGTGAAGAAATGAGAGAAACGTACCCCAAGTAGAGGAACCAGCAAGCAAGAGTGCCCATTTCAGTCAGGATTTGTTTTGTAGGTAACCTAACTCAGACAGGCTAACAATAATAGAAGTTTATTAGCTCATTTAACTAAAATGTTCAGGGAAGTTTTCAGAAGTAGCTTTATTTGGGTTCTAATTCAATATCCTTTTAATTCTTTGACTCTGTTTCCTTTGTGTTCTTTTTGTCCTGATTTTGGATCTCCTCATGGAAGCAAAATGACTATTTCAGTCAGTTTAGGCTTCACACCAAAATTGGAAAGAAAGTCTTTTTTTTCCCCCTTTAATCACCAAATCAAAAACTTGGAATTCATTATGATTGATCAACTTGGGTTATGTGCTTATCCATAAACCAATAACTGGACATGGGATATAGGGTCCTATTGGATGGTTTGGTTATTCAGAATGTTCTTCTGGAGCAGGGATCAACAGCACCCAGAAATCAAACTGCTATCCAATAGATGTGAGGAAAAATAGATCCTTGGAGGAAAACAATGGTGCCTACGAGAGGCTAAAGGATAAGAGAGAGCATGGTATATTCAAGGAGGAGAAATTAAATTTAAGGAGTCTAAAGCACAATGTCTGAGAAAGCTGGGGATGGAGAAGGACAAGTTTGGAATTAGAGAAGTAAGCAAATACCAGATGATACAGGGATTTCTAAAATATTTTAAGGATTTTGTATTTCTTCCTGAGACAGTGAGGAAATAATATTTAAGCAGGGGAATAATCATGCCTGTGAAATTTAGTATGATGAATGGATCAGGGACTCCTGGGTGGCTCAGTCAGTTAAGTGTCTGCCTTCCGCTCAGGTCATTATCTCAGGGTTCTGGAATCAAGTCCCATATTGGGCTCCTTGCTCAGCAGGGAGTCTGCTTCTCCCTCTGTCTGTTGCTCCCCCAGCTTGTGTTCTCTCTATCACAAATAAATAAAATATTTTAAAAAAAAGAGTGGATCAAAGAACATTGGAACTGGAGATTGGGGATAATAAATATAGGAGAGGGCACCTGGGTGGCTCAGTTGTTAAGTGTCTGCCTTTGGCTCAGGTCATGATCCCAGCATCCTGGGATTGAGTCCCACATTGGGCTCCCTGCTCGATGGGAAGCCTGTTTCTTCCTCTCCCACTCTCCTTACTTGCGTTCCCTCTCTCACTGTGTCTCTCTCTGTCAAATAATAAATCAATAAATCTTTTAAAAAATTAGAAAAATAAATATAGGAGACTATTAATTGAAGTATATAATACCAATGACTTGAATGGGTTATAGGGATATGGAAAAGTGAGAGTGAAGGTTTATATAAGGAATGAAATTAGAAGGACTTGGTAATTAATTGTTTTGTAGAGTTGGGGGAGAGAGAGGAATTAAGACCACGTTCTTGGCTTGGACAACTGGAAAGGTGTTTATACCATTCAGTGAAATAAGAATATCAGAAGGAAAAAAGGCTTTGTTAGTTAAAACCAGGCAGTCTCTGTTGAATATCTAAATGAAAATATCGATACAGGTGTAGAACACAGAATGTTATATGGACTTCAGATATCGTGAGCCTCATGGGGATGGTGAGTTAATCCAGAAGCCCATAGAGAAAGAGAACAAAAAAGCCTAAAATGGAAATTGAGGTATATGAGGTTGAGACAGAAGACGAGCCCACAGAAGTGACTGAGAAAACTTGGCCCATGAGGGAAAAGGAAAACAAACAAACAAACAAACAAAAAAACCCCAAAAAACAAGAAACAGTGAACTGACAAAAGAGTATTTAAAAATGGGGAATGGTTAATTTTCTAATGCAATAGAGATGAGAATAGTTCAGAAGAGTGGTGGAAATGGAAGCCAGATTGCAGTGGATTGAAACATCTGTGGAAGTAAGTGGACCTGTGGGCATAGACCATTCTTAATTTGGTCATGAAGAAGGGACTGATAAGCAGTTGAGAGTTTTGTTATTATTGTCACTCTTTAAGTTAAAAAGATCTTGAACATTTAAGTGTCATAAGGAGGATTTATAAAACTAACTTTTGGAGTGGCTGAGTGACTCAGCAGTTTAGGCGTACAACTCTTGATCTCAGCTCAGGTCTTGATCTCAGGGTTGTGGAGAGTTTAAGCCCCATGTTGGGTTCCATGCTGGGTGTGGAGCCTACTTAAAAAGAAATAAATAAAGTAAAAAATAAAAGCAATTTTAATTCAGCACTAATGGTATCAGGCACTGCTCTCAGTATTTTATATATATTCACTTTTTCTAATACTCATAACAACCCTGTGAGGTAAGTGCTATTATTATTCACAATTTATAGAGGAGAAAACTAGGCACAGAGATCAAGTATTTTGCTCATGGTCACCAGCTAGAAAGTCAGGAAGGTGGAATGAAACTGATGACAGCCTAGTCATGGAGTCTGTATTCTTAACTACTATGCACTATTGCCATTCCTGGGAGAGGTTGCTTGTACTTCATGCTAAGGAATCAAATCAATAGTAGCAGTAAAATGTGTAGCAGAGAAAGGACACACATTGTCAGTGAAGTAGAAGGGGATGAGTTTCAGCAGGAAATGATAGAAAACCTAGGATAATTTGGGGCTAAGATGAAAGTTTATTTTTCAGTCATCCAAAAATCCAGACAAATAGAATGGTACTGGTTGGATACCATTTTGTGAGAAACCTGATTTCTTTCCATGTTGTGGAATCGTGCATGGCTAATATCCCAACGTGAAACTCCATCCTGGTTCTAGTCAATATGATAGCCACCAGGCACTTGTAGTACCGACACTTGAAATGTGGCTAGTCCAGATTGAAGTGTGCTGTAATTATAAACTACACACTGGCATTTGAAGATTTAGTACAAAAAATTAAAATATCTCATTTATAATTTTTACATATATTATATATTCAAGTTATGATAATTTAGACATATTGGATTAAATGAGAGGTATTAACAAAAGTAATTTCACCTGTTTTTCTTTATTTTTTAATGCAGCTAGTAGAAAATTTTAATTTACTATTAAATTAGACTAAATTAAACTAAAAATTAGAAAATTTTAAATTACTTTTATGGCTTGCATTTGTGGCATTGTATTTCCACTGGACATTGCTGCTCTAGACTTTAAATCAATGTTCCATGTAACAGTACAAAGGGAGAGAAAAAAGGTTATATCCAGTTCTCTTAAGGATGTTTCCCAGAAGTTACATATATTCTCGCTTTCATTCCATGGCTACATTAAACTGAAGATATAGATGGAAACTGTAGTCTTGACTTTGTTTGGTCACATGCCCCCCTACAAATATGCGATTATTTTAGTTCAGAAGAAGGGGATGGGATTTTGGGATATTGGGTATGAGTTAGCAGACTCTGACATACCTTTAAAGCACAGTAGCAGAATTAACCTTGGCTTCAGGTAACAGGAGACACATTGCCTTCATCTGGGCAAACAAGATGAATGGCTTTATAGCTATTTTTGCAGGTTTGACGTTCAGAAGTTAAGCAGATTTTTATCTTGTAACTTCTATTTTTTTTTCTGTGCAGAAGAAATAATGTCATTTGTTGCAAATGAGGGTCACATTGAGTCAGATGTAAGTAGAGCGATGGAGCTAAAAAATGCTGTCTTGAGCGTCAGGTTTAGATTGGAGATCATGAATTTATATTGAAACAAACTGCACAGCTGTGTGATCTTCACTAACAGGTAACAGGTATACCTGAGAGAAAAGATGGAGGTTACTGTTATTCAAAACTGAGGTTTTATTGGGGAAATGCCAAGGAAGAGAAATAGGATGAGGAAGTTGAAGGTGTTGACGTGAGAGCTGTTGAAAGGATGGGTAATGGAGTCTAAGTTGGAAAAAGCAGTATGTGAAGACTAATGGTCTAGAAAATGAAGGTCCTGAAGAATAGTGCAGTCATGGAGGGAAAGCGTTGAGAGGGGAGGACATTGCTGGTAGTAATTGGATGATGTTTAATTTCAGTTTGCCAGAGATAGGCTGGTGATGCAGAGAGCCATGAGAATGAGTGACTTAATTAGAGTGGAAGAGAAAGTCACTGGAGATGGAGAGCTCAATAAAGTGAAGAATTAAGGATTTGGTTAGGGGATTTGGTTCTTCAGATCTCAGCCTCCTCCAGTTTCAGTGACTCTAACATGGAGGTTTATATCAGATAATTGTTGGGAAACTGTTCTCCATGTGTCTCTTTTCTGCACATGTTGCAAGCAAAGACACTAATGACTTTTGCTCTGGATTGTCATTTCAAGGGTGTGTGCAGAGAAAAGCCTTGCATGATAGAAATCATTCTGTCTCCCTCTGGAGTAAAGGGAAGGCATGCTACTGTTTACTATAAAAGGTTAGGCTTCCCAAGTTTGGGTATCCTCTTCTTTAACACAACATCCCCCATGTGCTCGTGTTACCTAGTCCTATTAGTGATGCACTGAGAAATTAGGGTTTGAGGAATTTGGCTGATAACTTGGCTACTGTTATTGCTATGAGCCATAAAGTTCTTTATCTGCCACCCAGGGGTTTTGTGTGTTCTGCCAGTATCCATGTGCCTATGACAGGTTAATTTCTTACCTGGAATGTAGATTAAAAACTCAGACCTACATGATTCTTGACAATTGTTTCTAAATTTCATTAAGCTGTAACACGTTCATGAGCCTTCTTTCTCAATTAGGGTGTTTTTGCCTCCTTTCCTTTATTATCCTTTTATCTTGAAAACCAGAGCCACATTTTCTTGTTTCCATATGTTTTTATTTTTTCGGTTCAACAATATCCTCTTTAATACTTATAAATCTTTACTATATGAATAATTATTTAAAAATGGGAACACTTCATTTTCAAAATTATTTTGGTCATATGATTGATTGTCCTGGGTTTTTTCCCCCAAGTATATTCAAAATGAAAATGCTTGCTAAATATTTGAGTACTTTGGCAGTTTTAAAGTTTCACCACAATGAGGTGCAATCTTTTGCATCCTATATACTAACTATAGCAGGTGGCTAAAATCAATTGGGTGTGTAAATTCTTTAAATAACAGCAAATGGAGCAAATTGAATTTCAAAGTGGAAAAAAAGGTGAACCTGAGAAGCAGTGGTAAGAAGGTCATCAGCAGAATTAGCAAAAAAGTTATAGTTAGGCAGCCAGTAATACTCTATTGATCAGACTCTCTCAATCAATGAGGCTGTGCCTAGATTATTGATGCAAAGGTATTAAGCAAAATTTTATTTCAGCTAACTTGTTGGCTCAGATGTCAACTGAAAGTCATTTCCCCAGTCAATCAAATATACAATAAATCTGAGCAGATTTAGTTCTTAAACATTCTTGTGTCCACTCTGCTTCCCTATCATACAATTACCTTTGAGAGGGTTACAATTAAATTAATATGTAAACTAAGCCATGGAGGAAAGCACTGCATTTCTACAGAGGAACTGGAGCAGCCTATTCCTAGGGAAGACAAATTTATTTTTCAAAGACTCAATAGAGTGGGGGACCCTGCCTTGCTCAGTAGGTAGAGCATGCAACTCTTGATCTCAGGGTCATGAGTTTGAGCCCCACTTTGGGGGTAGAGTTAACTTAATTGAAAAAAAAGTTAATATGTGGTGTAAGTTTTTAAAAAACATTTAACATTTTTCTTTTCTTTTTTGCATTTTTCCAGCTCAATTGAAAAATAATTGACATATCACCAATAAGCTTAAAGCATGTGGCATGATGGTTTGATTTACATATATTGTGAAATAACTACCACAATAATTTCAGCTCACATCAATCCTCTCATATAGGTACAATTAAAAAAAAAAGAAGAAAGAAAAAAATGGCTTTTCTCCTTATGATGACAACTTTTAAAATTTACTCTCTTAACTTTTCTGTATATCATAGAGCAGGTTAGGTGCAGTCATCATGTTGTATGTTACATGCCTAGTATTTTCTTACACCTGGAAGTTTGTAACTTGTGACCACCTTCTTCCAATCCCCCCTCCACCACTCTGCCTCTGGTAATCACAAGTCTGATAATTTTTCTGAGTTTCTTTTTTTTTTAAGATTCCACATACAAGTGAGATGATACAGTTTTATCTTATACTTTCTGACTTATTTCATTGAGCATCATGTCCTTAAGTTTCAACCACATCATCACAAATGGTAGCATTTCCTCATTTTTTATGGCTGAATAACATTCTATTGCATATATGCCACATTTTCTTCATCCATTTATTCATCAATGAGCACTTAGGTTTTTCCTCATCTTGTCTATTAAACAACACTGCTTTGAACATGAGGGCGGCAGTGTCTCTTCAGGTTAGTGTGTTCATTTCCTTTGGATATTTTCCTGTAAGTGGAATTGCTGGATCATATAGTAGTTCTGCTTTTAAGTTTTTGAGGACGTTCCATACTGTATTACATAGTAGCTGCACCAGTTTATAGCCCCACCAAAGAGCATTTTCCTTTTCTCCACATCCATGCCATCATATATTACCTTTTGTCTTTTTGATGATGGCTATTCTAACAGAAAAGAGAGGATATCTCATTGTAGTTTTAATTTACATTTCCCTAATGACTAGTGATGTGGAGCATCTTTTCATGTGCCTGTTGGCTTTTCATGTATCTTCTTCGGAGAAATGTCTATTCAGGTTCTCTGCCCATTTTTTAAAAAATTGAAATATAATTGACATACAATATTTCAAACTTATAATACTTTAATTTAAGCTAATAACAATTTAAATAGAACTAGTATATTTTGTATTTTTGCTTCTTCTCCCCCTCACATTTTAGGTTATTTCTATTATAGTTTACATGTTTTTTATATTGTGTAACTAAAAATGGGTATCTTTGCTAGAAACATTGGGGTGCATGTACCCCTTTGGATCACTACATTTGTATCTTTGGGGTAAATACCCAGTAGTGCAATTGCTGGGTCATAGAATAGCCTTATTTTCAACTTTCTGAGGAAACTCTATACTGTTTTCCAGACCTGTACCCCTGAAACGTACAATAAATTATGTTAATAAAAAAATAAAAATAAAAGATAAAAAAATAGGTATTGTATTTATGGTTATTTTTGCTACATGTTTTTTTAAGTTTTATTTATCTTATTTTTAATTGTTTTTAACTTTTAAACTGGAGTTGTGAGTTATGCACCATTATTATATTATAGAATCTAACTATGACTAAAGATTTACTATTATCAGGGAGATTTATGCCAACATTTTTGTATTTTTCTGCTATTAATTTGTGTGATTTTTACTTCCACTCAAAGAGCTTCCTTTAGCATTTCTTCTATGGCACGTGTGGTAGTAATGAACTCTCTCAGCTTTTGTTTGGGAAAGATTTACCTCTCTTTTGTTTCTGAAAGATGCTTTGCCAGTTAAAGAGATTTGAGTTGACAGTCATTTTCTTTCAATATTTTGAATGTGTCATCCCATTCCCTCCTGGCTTGGAAAGTTTCTGCTGAGAATTTTGTGCACAGTTTTATGGGAGTTCTCTTGCATGTAATGTCTCTCTTTTTGCTTCCTACTCTAAAAATTCTTTCTTTGTCTTTGATTTTTGATGATTTATTTTAATTTTTCTAATTTAATTTAATTATTTTTTCTTTTTGATAATTTAATTATAATGTATTTCAGTGTACCTCCATTTGGGTTCAATCTATTTAAGGTCTTTTGGGCTTCATAGATCTGGATGTCCTTTTCTCACCCCAGGTTTGAGAAGTTCTTGGACATTATTTCTTTAAACCTACTTTCTGTCTTTTTCTTTTTCTTCTCCAGGAATTCCCATAATGCAAATATTGTTTCTTTTCATTGTGTCCTATAATTCCTATAGGATTCTTTTTCACTCTTTTTAATTCTTTTTAAATGTTTCCCTCTCTGACTGGGTGATTTATAATATCCTATCCTCAAGCTCATGGATTCTTTCTTTTGCATTGTTGAGTCTACTTTTAAAACTCTCTATTGAATTCTTCAGTTCAGTTATATTTTTAAATATTTTTTCAATAACTTTAGGGTTTTTTTCTTTTTTTGATGGTTGCTGTTTCCTTTTCCAAATTATCATTTTGTTCATTCATTATTTTCCTAATTTTATTTAGTTTTCTGTGCTTTCTTATAGTTCACTAAACTGAATGGCTTGTCTGACAGTTCATAGATGTCCATTTCTTTAGGGTCAGTTACTGGGGCTTTATTAGTTTCTTTTAGTGGTGTCATATTTACCTGATTTTTTTGTGTGTGTGATTCTTAATTTCTTATGTTAGTATCTGTACATTTGAGTAATGGGCTATTCCTCTAGGCTTTACAGGTTTGCTTTGTCAGACAGTTCTTCATCAGTCAGCTTAGTTTGGGTTTAGGGTATGTTTGTTGGTATCTTTGAGCAGGTGGATCCTGCTATTATTGTCTATTTTGAGGCAAAGCAACTGTTCAAGCTCTGAGGATGAAGATGGGCCCGAGAACAGTTGGATAGGACTGTTGGCTTGGTTCCCTACCCAAGTGAGGACATAGAATGGGCTCCATGGTTGCCTGGATTCTCTGTTCGGGCTTACTAAGTAGTCAGGAATGGGTACTATATTCAGTAATAGATGAGTCTATCGATAAACTTCCCTGCACTGGCAGAACAGCAGGCTGGAGCCCAAGGTCCATACAGCTCATTGTTTGGGGGCCTGATTCAGGCCTACATGTGTCCTGAATAATTTGGTCAGGTGAGTCTACAGTTTGGTCTGCAGATGGGGAAAGCCACAGTTGTGCTCTCTGTTCAAGTGCCACTGTATGTAGGGCTGTTGAATCAGCTATGCAACTTCTTGTGTGCTCTGATTGGATTCCTGGTTGGAAAGGCTGAAGGTCAGATTCATTCATAAGCAGAGCTACCAATTAGATTCCTTCTGCAAACTGAGTGGGAGAAGCAGCTCTGAAACCCTAAAGCTCATTGTTGTCTTTTTGTTGTTGTTGGATTTATTTATTTATTTGAGAGAGAGAAAAAGACAGTGCAAGCAGGGGGAGGAGCAGAGGGAGAGAGACACTCTCTCAAGCAGACTCCCTGTCAAGCATGGAGCCCGATGTGGGGCTCTATCCCAAGATCCTGAGATCATGATCTGAGCTGAAATCCAGAGTTAGCTACTTAACCAACTAAGTCACCCAGGTACCCTCATAGCTCTTTGTTGTCTGAACTCAGACCAACCTGCACCCCAAGTTTTCCATCCAAACAGGGACACTCACTTTGTTCTGCCAACTGTCAGTTCTGTCCTTCTCTTAGCTTCAGCACCACTGGACTCTACAGCTTTCAGTTGTTCTCATCAGCCCTTCTGGTCAAATGGGGCCAAAAGATACTCTCCACAGGAGGGTTATGTCTCAGCCACCTTAGGTGGGTGGGACAGAAAGGGGCTGCTCCAGGTTACTCTCAATTTTCCAAACAAGTTCTCTGGTTGGAAGTGGCCAGGAGCTACCCTTTGTCTTGGTTATGAATTAATCCCCTTGCCTGTGTGTAACAAAAAAACCCTCCACACCTGGTACTGGCTTTGCTTTCTGCATGATCAGCTCTGCCTACCCACCTCTTGGTCAAAGTTCCTGGTGGGGCTGTGACTCAGCACTTTGCCTGGTAGTAGGTAATCTGGGGCTCTAGAGCCAACAAAACTCTTCATTTGAGGATCCATATCAGATAGATCTGCACCCACTGAGTACCCTGGTCAGAATGCAACCCTGGCTTGGTTCTGCAGAGCAAAAACACTGGTTGGGATTACTGTTTGAGCATTGTAGGTAAGAACTCAGTCTGCCAAGATCTGTGTGCTGGTTGTTGCAAGTCCCGTCCCCGCAACCTCCACCCCCATCATCAGTTCTCTGTCACAGTCAGGTTTCAGTGAATGGGCCCCAGAGTCCCCTGAAATCCCTGTGGTGCAAGATCAGAGGAGGGGCTTTCACAAAACGATCTCCAATGCTGGTGGAGTTTGATTACCCACCTGGGCTCTCTTTTCCCACTGGAGGAACTGGAGGCTCAGGGATGATCTCTCCATGAGGTTCAGTGTTGTCCTAGGGGTGGAGCAATGCAGTCAACATGTAGCCCATTCTCTTACCTTTCTAATGCAATTTGTCATGGTCTTTGTGGCAGTGGGAGTACTTGGTCCTCACCCCCATATTCTAGGATTCTCCCTGTGGTGGTTTGTTCTTCAACAGATGTTATTCTTCTTATGAGGGGGAGTGAAGTCAGGAATGACTTACACTGCCATCTTGGTTACATCACTCTCCTAGCTGGTAGTATTAAATCATGCTCTTAGCTGGTAGTGTTGATATTTCTACAAGACACTGTCCAAACACCTAGAAGACTCTGTGTTTTGCCTAACTGATTTTGATCACCTCTTAAACCAAATCAAGGTACACCTAAAATCACAAAATTTCCACTTCTACAGTTGATTGTGCTTTCTTCACTTTTCAAGATAAATAAACATGTAGTAAGGAAAGCATTTAACTCAAGTTGAAAGACAATTCCTTTTAAAACTTCATTAAAATAAAAACATGCTTGCGAGATCAAGGAGGTTGTTTCTCTTTCTTATGTTAAATGAGAACTGGTCAAAACTCAGAAAAGAGGAAAGCAGATGCCCTAACCAACTACTATCCATGTTGATTCCACCAAAGATCAACCATTTCTAAATTTTTGAAACAAACTTTCTCTGTGTGAATTCTTAATAAACCTTTTAGGAAGAAAATACATTTCCATAAAATAAAAGTAGGGTGTCATACTCTAAGCTGATGCTGGTTTTATATCTTTAAAATGCCATGTTTTACAACATCGAAACCTCAGGCTGTCTTCAGTCATATGCTGGAATTGAAAGTTGTCGCCCATGTGTGCAGAAAGGCTGATAAGATACTGTCATATCAACCTTTCTTTAATACTGTGCACATTTTCCTTTAAGGCCGAGGTAATATGAAGAACGCTGCTTAGGAACTGTATTAGTTTCCTAAGGCAGCCATAACAAGGCCCCACAAACTGGGTGGTTTTAAACAATAGACATTTATTGTCTCTCAATCTGGAGACTAGAAGTCTGAAAACAAGGCACCAGCTGAGCCATGATCCCTCTGAGACTCTGGATAGAGCACTTCTTTGACTCTTTACAGCTTCTGGTGGTCTTTCAAGACTTGGCATCCCTTGTCTTGCAGCTGCATACAACTTCTGCTTCTGTTGTCACAAGGCTCTGTTGTCTCTGTCTCCACATATGGAATTTTCCTTTTCTCATAAAGACTTCTATTCTATTCTATCTCTGATGACCTCACTTTAACATTTATAAAGACCCTATTTGCAAATAGGATCACACTCACAGGTATTCAGGGTTAGGCCTTTGGTGAGGGCAGAGGTGATGGCACAATTTAACCCATAACAGGGATGTAGGTGATCGATGACTGAACCTTAAAAAATAAGTATGCAAACTTATAATTTTAGAAGTATATTTTAGGAAAAAAACCTTATTTTATTACTCTGCCTAAAATTTTATAGTCATAAAATTTATCATAATTTTATGTATATATACATATAATTTGGCTATATCATAGCCAAAAATATAATGGGCTTTTCCACTACACCAATATAAATTTCCTCTTATTTTGTTTGTTGTTTTTCACTTACTAGGCTAAGTTTTTAGAAAATAGACTTGGATGTTCCAAAGCTTTCTATTTTGAAAGCCATTTTGTTTCTGTACCATACCTTTAAGAGGTTGCTTTTGTATAAGATACCAATATTTCTGTACCATCCATTTAAATGTCCTGTATTTTTACAGCATTTATATTTAATAGCTACTCAGTAATTACATTTTAGAGGTAACTATACTACCTTATATATTAAGAATTTCAAAATAGTAAAACTTTGCTTTCCTATTGATGAAACACTTAAATTACTCATAATAGTTTCATATTTCAGGCAAGGTTGGAGGAATATAATCTTTGCTTACTTATACTCACAAATCTTTAGCATAAAGGTAATTCATTTGGTCTCTTCCAGTCATAATTTAATACTAATTTATTTTATTTTTGGAAATTGCCCTCATTTTAAGTGATTGCAGTGTGAAAATAATCTCAGAAGATAGTTTATGATAAATAGGTATATAAATAAATAATATATATGAGAATTTATAGCAGCTCTTTCTCTGAAATTTGACTTTATGAGATAAATACTTTGTAGTAATTATAGTACTTACAATGTAAAAAGAATGAAAAAGTTTATCATACAAGTTGAGTCTACATGAATCAAGAGGTTTTGGTTTTTTGTTTTGTTTTGTTTTGTTTTTTTCCGTTGTTTTCTGAGGTTATTTTAGACTAAGTTGATCAGATATTTTACTCATGTGGTTTGGGTCAAATGATCATTTTGAGTTTTATTAGTAACCAAGTTGTTTTAGTAGTAACCAAATATATACACTATTATTACAATACAACTTTTCAATTTAAAAGTGTTCATAAAACTATACTACAAATTTGGGAGTAATGTTTTAAAATTTACACTCACTTTCTAATTAAAATTAAATTGAAATAACACCTATATTAGCATATGTTTATGTGTTTTTTAATTATATTTAGTAGAAAAAGTACATCTCACCTTAAGAGTATGATATGTAGTAAGAAAAATCCAGTTGTATCTGTTTGTGATTAAACATAATGTTTCCATATGTGGTATCTCTCTTTGGATTCAAGCTGTCTACAGTAACTTGATGAGGGGTATAATTACACTCTACTTGAATCAAGAAAGTCAAATAATGTCAAAAACAATCATTTTACTTGTAGATGTTTTGAGCATTAAAAGCTAAAAAAATGCAGATAGCATGATGTTAACATCTGATCTAGCAGAACCTTGAAACTGGAAGGGTTGTAAATTGTATGAAAAAAGAACATTACAGAAATGCAGAGAAGTTCACGCATTAAAAATAAAATGTTGACTTTAGTTAATGTCTAAACTATCAAGTTCCTAAATTTTCTTAAAAAAGAAAAAAGAAAGAAAGAAAGTTGATTATCCCAGAAAGAGAAGTCCGCTGCTAGAAACTGCAGAGGTGGGTTGGTCTGCAGTATGAGATTAAGTTGAAGGAGAAGTCAAGTGAGGACAGAGACTGAGTTGAAACTCAGTCTACTCGAAACCCCAATTTAATGGAGTTGGTCAGGAAGAAGTAGATTTAAGTCAAATCCAACTGGATTGATGTGGCACCGAGGAATGAGGTAAGCATGGGTTATAGAATACATAGGGAGGATGAAAAACATCAAGATTGTGAAGCTTTTGCCTGGACTTGCTGCTTTTTAATGTGAATGCTTTCCATCTCTTGAATGTGTACATTGGCCAATTTCAAGCTGCTGTCTGACATAGACTATAATCTCTTCGTCCAAACTTGCTATTAGTTTATAACAGTGGCTTCTCTACTGTAGCTGAATAGGGTGTATATAACTGATAGTCACTGTGAAATTCATAAAACTAAGAATTAGGAAAACTTCTCATAGCACAAGCACAGATTTTCTTACATACATTGCATACCATGTTATAAGCATGTGCTGTTTCACATTTTCCTGTTAGGTTTTAATCAACCTCTACAAAATAGAGAATAAGATATTTTTAATCCAAGTATTTAAATAATTATTTTAAAAATTCCAATACCATGCAGATAGTACATTGAAATTTCATTTCCTTTCAAAGCAAGGGATAAAAAGTATATTCTGCTTAGGTTTCTATACAACAATCAATAACAAAAAATTTGAATTTTAACAGTTTTCATTAAACTGGTTAGTTTTGTATCTTTGACTTAATAAATTTTGATAAGATCTAATCATTTGGTTTGGTTTTACTTATTAGCCACAAAATAGTAGGCTATTTTGTCCATCCTTATTCTACCTGTCTCTCTTTTTCTTTCTTTCTCTTTCGTGAGTACTCAGGATCAACTATGATTTTAGAAATAAAGAATTTAGTTTTGGATACTTGACAGAAGCTATCTTCCCAACAATCCTCACCAGGTTAGACTTGGGACAATTTATGACTGAGTGCTGTCTGAGCAGGTTGCTCATGGACCAACCTAGGTTGTAAGTTGATTCCTCAGCTATAGAGGTCCTGCCCCATTATTTGACATTCTTGATTCAAGCAGTGTGTAATTATAGGCCTAATCAAGTTTCAATAGTCAGCCTTAATAAGAATCAGAAGCTTGAATTTCATTGTCAACCATCATTTAGTTTCATAAGGAATGGAGTGCTGAGAATGATGTGGCCTTTTTGTCTACCTCCCACTAGGAGTGAGTTTGCTGCATTCTCCACTAGCTGAGCTCTCCACTCTATGCCCTCTCTATAGGAGCCATAAGGAAAATGAAAAGGAGCAAAGTTTGTCTTATTAAAAGACTGCAAAGATTAAATGATTTGGGGTAGCTGAAAACATTTACTTTTGGATACCTCTCCAGTCCACTGGCTAATGCTTACACTTACTGTTATGATCCAAATATAACTAGTAGTGCATAGCCCAGAACTGTGAGTTATTTACATCTCAGCATGAATGGATTTATCTACATATTTCCTGAGATGAGTTTTGGTAGAAGATTTGGAAAAGAAGCAGGAAGGAGAAACCAAGGACAAGAAATTTTGCCTTCAGCCAGCTTAGATTAGTCATTTTATAAGAAAAATTCTATGATGGACTCTGGGTTCCCAAATATGTGAGCTTTTCTGATTGAGGAAAACAATTTAGCTGAGCATTTACCTCTAGGGATAAAAATGTTAGAGTCTCCTAAGAAGGGAAGGTTTGCTGACAGAAATCTCTATTTATCACAAATATTTACTGACCCTCTGCCGTGCTCACAGCACAATACTCGGTGTTCCAGAGTTGAAGAGACTTAAGATTTGTTACTGTCTGTTGTGATAACACTGCATTTTGAAAGGTGATCGCTTTGGTTTCTCATTTGTCTTCTGACATTCTAAATGATTTTCTTTTTGGGAAAAATCCCATTTTAATTTGAATTTTCTTTCTTCCAGATTCAAAGCTGTTCATCATTATAAAATTTTATGAAAATTGTATCTTTTGTAAAAACAAAATATGAGTATAAAGTTGTGGGTGCTTATGGTGTCAAAATCACATTTTGCATAGTACAAGCTTTTAGCAATTGTAATGTTAGAAATAAGAGATTTATCAATTGCTATAAACCTCCCATTCTTATTTGTTAGAATTGAATAGTGAACAGAATTTGGAAACAGGCTATAGAGGTGCCAATCCCAGTTCTGGTATTTGTTAGTAATATGACCTTGGACAAGTTATCTAATCTTCTTCAAGTCCCTCATCTTCTTCATCTATAAAATGAGAATGGTAATAACAATACAACAATCATAGGGTTGTTTTGTAAGACACTTAGAACAATGCCTGGCACATTGTAAGCACTTACCTATGTGTTTGTTAAATAAATAGACCTGAGGATTTTCAATAGTCTAAATTATATTCATTATCTCTTCATATTTTTTCTACTAATTTATAGCATCCCAACTCTCTAACACTTAGCTTTCATAATAATTCTGGATATAACAAATAATTGGAAAATAGTGTTTAACTTAAATGATTTGAGGATTTAGAAAATTAGGGGTCAGTCATCTTGTCACCATTTTAAAATTAGGCCCCCAATTTGAGACTTGCCATTTAGAAGCTCTTTTACCACCATGCTTAGAAATAGATAAATATGATTCCTTTGGAGGAGATAGTCCACTGCTCTATGTAATTGGACAGCAAACTAGTATAACATGCTGACTTCATATGAGATGCTGATCAGTTCTCCAACTGTTTGTCTGGAAGCATAATGATCAGAGAGCATTAAAAAAGTGATATGTAGAAATATGATAGCTAAATTGATATCGCTGCTATTAAATATGTGTGGTATAGCTTTCAAAGTTTCTAATACAATAGTATCAAAGAAGAATAAATTCTGAAGATGTTCTCCTTGCTTGGAAACTCAAAAATGTTCATCGATTCCTGTTTAAATATCAACTATTAGCTGTATCAAGAAAATTTGTTAAAAAAAAAGAACTTTGTTACTTAGCAATTATTTAGTACCTCTCCATTCTGAATGTCAAGTACAAGGCAAACAGAGACAGACATTCAAAGCTTTCTGAATTGGATATATATACACCTTAATTTTATTATTGATGAACATTTGTATTTCTGCCTTATCATATCACACCCATTCTTAAATGTTTTAAGTGTTCCTTTAATTTATTAGGAAATTTAGTGAAATCTAAATGCAAAATGATAAACTTTAGATGGGATACTTTAGACCCCAGCTTCACCGTGATTGGTTGCATGTTCAATGGAGTACGACTTGACTACCTTCCAAGCTCCCATCTGTAAAATGAACATGATGCAACCTAATATCTTCAGGCTGCATAGTTATCAAATAGGAACAACCATCTGGTCAAGTCTGTATCATATTACATGTCTTAATGAGTACCTTGGCTCTTCAAGAAGTTCTTAGCCTCTATGTTTACATGGGGAGTGGACAACATTATTTAAACAGCATTCATAAGCCTAATGGCTTCCACACTAATCAAGGGCTGGGGAACATTAGGAATAGGGAGGGGGAATTAAAATGATTGCATTTATATTATAAACCATTGTCAGACTGAATTTCCCATCAATGATTATTACTCACAGGAAAAAAATGCTGCACTCACATGAGAAACAGAAGAAAGGAAGATAAGGCAAGATGTTCCTTTGGGATCAGGTTGATTCCAGTAATGTTTATCAATGCTCTGAATGATGGAAGAGAAAGTATCCTTATTAGATTTTCCAATAACCCAGTTAGGCAGGAAAAAAGAGGAAATTAATTCAAAGGGACTTTGACAAATAAGAAATGGCCTGTCAACACAAGTTCAGAAAAGGGCAAGTACAAAGCAAGTATTAGGCTCAGACTATCACTAATCTGATAAAAGATGGGAATGGCCAGAATGAGTGGACAGAACTAGACCTGGGGCTCTTAGTAAGGTGAATAAGAGTCAGTAATGTAGTACTGCCACTGTGAAATATGTTCTTATCAAATATTAGGGCATATGCAATAGTAATGACAGACAATATCTAACAGATGAAAAATAGTCCCAATCAGTAAAGGTTAAAGAAGATCTTATATCCTAAAGAGAGAAGGTTAAAGAGAGGTTTTGGTATCTACTATCTGCACGTTACTGGGTTGTTCCATTTTTGCATAAACTGTACCATAAGAAATCAACAAATTGTGCCATTAACATCAAAGTATTTCTACAGACTTATCCACAAGTAGAACTTCTTTGGAAACAATGGTAATACCCCCAACACCACCATAACTACAAGTGTTTATTAACCGGTTCTCAAAATTCTCACATTTTAAGTGAGAATGCTCAGTGTTTTGTTGTTGTAGTTGCAGTTTATTTGTTTTCCTTTTTCCAATTAGAAGCACACATATTGGCTATTTGGTCATCTCTTTGGTCTAGTCCAATATTCAGGCTCTGACCATGCCCCCCAAATTATTAAACTGAACAACTGCCTTCATTGATTTTAACCTCAAATACTAGAAAGTCTTTTTTAATATATCCTGATTTTCTGCCACAACCCAGTATCAATTTGTCAGCTATGAATTTAACTAAAAACATTTGCAACTATTTATAGTGTGTACTGTTGTTTTTCATAATGGATTCCATTTATGTAGCACCTGATGTGCCAAAATATTACTTTACTTTTATTTCTCCCGAATTTATTGCTTAAAGTCTAAGTTCTTATTCCAAGACTCCAGTAATTGATAAACCAGTATATTTTCTGTTTTCAAATATTTATCACTTCCAACATTTCTTTTTTTAGATATCAGAAGCCAATTTTTTCAGTCCATCTTTTCATATCCTAACCTCTTGGTTATATTTATCTCATTTCCTTAAGCTTCTTGGGATATGATAACTCAAATATGTTGACTCAAATAGCTTGTTTTCTCTTGGATTTGTTTCTATTCAGAAATTACATCAAATAGAATAGGTGAAACGATGTTGAGACAAAATATATTTAAATCTTTATATACATGGAAACCTTCCAGGTACTGGATATGTCACAAGCTTGCAGTACCCAAGAATTTCAAAATAACATATACTCACTATGTGATTTCATCCTTCGTTCACTGTATAAGCCCTTCTCTAACTTCTTCCAAGATCTTTCTTCACTTGAACACATCGTGCCCCATTTCTGCTTGTTATTTTTCTGATTTGTATGTTTTTTTTTTCATTATAATATCAGTAGGGGTACGGCAGGAGAACAAGGCTGTTATAAAGAACTGTTGAAGCTATCAACAGTGGGATATAATGTTGAAAAGGGGTGATGATGGTAGTCTGGGAGAAATAGAATATCCAAAACTCCGGATGTTGCTATGAGTGTGAGATTCAAAATAAGAGATTGCATGAATGAAAAAGTAAGGAGCCTGGAAGAATAAAAGTTGTGTTCTGAAAATGGGCAATAGATTAAGATTTCAGAGATATTGTAGCCAAGACACTGACAATATCCAGATGGTGTCTCTTAGAGTGAGGGGCATAGATATAGTGTAGGTAAAGTAAACTTGTAGTACTAGAAGGAATGCTGTATAAGCTGGATCACCTATATGTATTTTGAAATCTAGGATCATGGCTGGATGTAGGATAAAGAGAAAGATTTTACATTATATTCTAACCTTTTAATTCAGGGGTTCTGGAAATGAGGTCTGTGGACCCATGTGGATCCCCAACACACTTGTTAGAGAATCTATGGATAAAAACTATGATCATAATTAAAAAAAAGACATTTGGCTTTCACTTTGTTGACATTTGCACCAATTATGCAAAAACAATTGTGAGTAGAACTAACATCATACTTAGTTTTGAGAGATGAATGCCTTCCCCCTAAAATCAGGAACAAGATAAGTTTTCTGCTCTTACCCCTTGACACAACATTATGCTGAAGAGTCTAGCTAGGAAGATTAGGCAAGAAATAGAAAAAAGTCATTGATGGGAGAATAAATAAAACTCTCTCTACTTGCAAGTGACATAATCACATATATAAGCAACTGCAAAATAAAAAAAAAAAGCTATTACAGCTAGTAAGCAAGTTAAACAGAGTTTCTGGATAGACTATCAATATGAATAATCTGGAAATGAAATTAAGAAAGAAATTTTATTTACAATAGCATCAAGAAGAATAAAATACTAAGGAATCAATTTAACAAAAGAAGTGTAACACCTATACACTGAAAATAATAAAACACTATTGAAAGAAATTAAAGAACTAAATAAATGCAGAGATATACCATGTTCATGGATCAGGAGAGTTAATATTGTTAAGATGGTAACACTCCCCCAGGTTCAAAGCAATTTCTTTCAAAACCCCATCTGCCTTTTCTTCTGTATAAATTGAGATGATTATAAAATTCATATGGAAATGCAAAGGATCCTGAAGAACCAAAGTAATCTTAAAAGAAAAATCAGAGTTAAGGGACTCACACTTCCTAATTTCAATACTTCCTACAAAGCTATAGTAACCAAGGTAGTGGGCATACTGGCATAAGAATAGCCATATAGATGAATGAAATAGAATCGAAAGACCACAAAGAAACTCTTACATTTATGGTCAATGGATTTTGACAAGGATGCCAAGACAATTAAAGGAGAAAACAATAGTCTTTTCAACAAATGGTATTGGGAAAACCAGCTAATCATATGCAAAAGAGTTGGACCTCCCCCTCACATCATAAATAAAAACAATTAACTCAGAATAGATTAGATATGTAAATGTAAGGGCTAAAAATACATGACACATGTGTAAATAAATCTTTTAAATCTTGGATTAAGCAATGACTTCTCAGGACAACACAATCAATAGCAACAAAAATAAAAATAAATCAAATGGACTTCATCAAGACTAAAAATGTTTACGCTTCAATGGTATCATCATGGAAGTGAAAAGACATCCCACAGAATGGTAGAAAATATCTACAAATCATAGATCTCATAAAGATTCATTATCTAGGATACTCTTAAACTCAAAAATAAAAAGACAGATAATCCAGTTAAGGCTTGGGCAAGGGATCTTGGTAGACATTTTCCCAAGAAGATATCCAAAAGCTGGTAATCACATGAAAAGATGCTCAATATCATTGGTCATCATGGAAATGCAAATCAAAACCACAAAAAAATACCCCTTGTCCCCATTAGGGTGGCAATAATAAAAAAAAAAAGACAGGTAATAAAAAGTGCTAGCTAGAATCTGGAGAAATTAGACATTTCACACAGTGCAGGTAGAAATGTAAAATGGTGCAGCCATTTTGGAAAATAATCTGGCAGTTCCTCAAGTGATTTAATATAGAGTTACCATATGACTCAGCAATTCTCCTCCTAGGTATATGCCCAAGAGAAATGAAAACATATTCCACACAAAAACCTGTACATGATAATTTGTAGCAATTTATAGTGGCCAAAAAGTGGGAACAACACAAATGTCCATCAAATGATGAAAGGATAAACAAAATGCCACATCCTTATACAATGAAATATTATTTGGCAACAAACTTATTTCCAATAATATTATTTGGCAATAATACTTGCTCTAGCATGGATGAATCCTAAAAATTAGATAAAAAAAGCCAGACACAAAATATCACATATTGTCTGATTCCATTTATATGAAAACTCTGCAATAGAGGAATCTAAATGGAGAGAAGGAATAGTGGTTTCCAGGGGCTGGAGAGCTCTGGGGAATGAGTAGACAGCTTCTTAGGAGATGAAACATTTCCAGAATTTGGTGGTGGCAGCATAACTAGGTGAATATATTAAAAACCACTGAAGTATATATACTTCACAAAAGTCAATTTTATGGTATGTGAGTTGGTTGTTGTTAAATAAATAAAGTTGCTGTTACTTAAGAAAAACCACAGCAGGGGTACGTAGACCTGCTGGGACTGACCCCAGAACCAAGGCTGTAGTGCTCTGAGCTTGCTGTCCAATTCTCTGCTCACCCCCTTCAGGGTAAGAAAAAAGGCAAGTCGGTTTCACTTAGAAATGTCTCTGGTGAAGCCTGGAAAGTTGTTACTTTTATTAAATATCAACCCTGAGTGCACCTATCTTTAATATACTGTTGGACAAAGTGGAAGGATTCATAAAGCACTTTTCCCGGAGAGTGCAGTGTGACAGTTGTCCCAAGGAAAGGCGAGCTGGCGATTGTTTGAACTAGCCGCTTTTTTCATGGAACGCAATTTTTGCTTTAAAAAAAGACTGACAGACAAAGTCTGGTTTTTCAAATGGGGATTTGGTGACATTTTCTCAAAAATTAATCAAGGGAGCCTGTCATTCCAAGGTAAACCGCTGGCCGTATTTGTTTTCAGTGATGAAACTGGAAAGTTCAAGAGAAAATAAGAATTTGGGGGTGGTCTCCTCCACTGTAAGTCTAAGTCTAAAGGCTTACTAATACTTAAAAATACTTTTCTGATGAGATTGGTGGTAGTAATGGATGCAATTTTTTGATCCTGTGTAATGAAATGTATCGTTGGAAATTCCATGTTAGTCAGTGAACCAATATTCACCAAAGGACTACTTTGGGATGGTACAAAATTTTACATTCATAAAGATCCATTCAAAATACAAGAGAGATAAATGTATTTTAATGTAACAGAGCATAAGATATGGTTTCAGATTCCACATTACAACTAACCTTTAAGAAACTACCTTTTGTCAGTTTTGGTACATATCAACAAAGAACATTCACAATTATCTGTGAATGATTTTCCAGTCATTCAATTTTCCAGTGATATATCTGTGTGTGGCCAGATTTTATTCATGTACTTCAAACAAAATGACATATTTCCAATTGATTAGATGAAGATACAGAGTTGAGATACTGTTTTCCATTAAGTCAGATGTTAAAGATATCAGCAAAATGTAAATATTGTCACTCTTCTCATTAATGTTTTCAAAATATATTTGTTTTTCACAAAAATGTGTTGCTTATGGTAACATGTACTGGGTTTTTAAGTGTATTTAACCCATACTTCACAATGTTGACAATATACCAGGCACCATCCTAAGAGTTTTGCTAATGTTAACTCACTGAATCCTCTGCATAGTTTTATGAAGTAGGTACTATGATCATCCTCTTTTTACATATGAAAACATGAAGTCACTGGGAAGTTAAGTAAGCTGCTCAAAATCACACAGCTAGGAAGTATCAGAGAACTATTTGAACCTCAGCAGTTTGGCCTCACCATTTGTGCTGTGTTATCTGTAAGTGTGGAGGTGTGGCTACAAGGAGGCCAAGCCCACTGGCAGGGGCTGTAGGACACACCTCTGCTTTCTAGGTGCCTCCTCTATGAGCAGAACCATTCTAGCCATCTGCCACCCTCTGTCTGGTTAATCCACGAGATACCCTGCAAAACTGATATTCTACTTTTTAATCTTGAAAATGAGAAAGTTGAGACTTAGAGATACTCAGTGGCTTGCTCCAAGCGCCAGCTGCTTCAGTACCAGATGACCTAGCTGACGGTTCAGCACTCTGTTCAAAGTTAAAACCCTGTCTCCTAAGCATTTTACTTTACAACTCTAGAGAGAGCTGTTCCAATTTTCTATAAGAAAACAGTTTTAAAATAAGTCATATATCAAAACACGGATATTTTAAACATCACTCAATTGCCAGGAAAATCCCTATTATTATACATAAATGAACAACTCTCTATGGGCCCTGTGAAATAATGTGAGTATCTCTCTCTATCTCCATATGTGTAAAGAAACTTATAAGATGTTTTTGGCAAGATTTAGAATTAGGACTTCTACAGATTGTATAAATAGATCATTAAAACTGGAAATGCCAAAATATGAACTTCTATAATGTTAGTAATAGATAACATTTACTTACAGTTAAGTGTCAAATATTAAATACTTTTCACATATTATCTCCTGTAATTCCTCCAAAAACTATGAATAGTGAGTTTTCAACCTTATTTGAAGGAATGCAAGTTGAGGCTCAGAGACACTCAAATTTAACCTACTAAACCAAATAACTAGTAAGTGGCGGAATCATGAAACACAAATTTGACTGAGAGAAAAAACCCTCATTATTCTGTTGCAGCAAATGTAAAATAAAGGAAATCTTATATCTTTCTGGGTTTTCAATTTTTCTAATTCCATTTTCTGATTTCTTTAAATGCTTACTATGTTTTATAAACAAGATTAGTAATATTGATTCTTCCTCTGCTATTGAAATATGAGCAAGGACAAAACCCTCAAGCTACTGGAAAGATTTTAGGGTGATAAAAACTGACTTTAAGAATTATAGTTTATGACAATGAATTCTGGAACTCTGAAAAGAAATAAAATTAAATTTAAAAAAGAATTATAGTTTATGGACTTATAATTAACTTTTCTAAAGGTAATATAAATATAAATAAAGGTTTTACGATTAATTGTTAACTTTCACCTTGTTTCTATAAACTGAACATTTAAATAGTAAAATAGTTATCCTGTTCTTTTACTTTCTTGTTTTTCTGATTGTACTGCATTTATTTGGCATCTCCAATTCCATAAGAATATCAATAAAAAAATTTAAATTACCCTGGCACAAGCAAAACAAAATATAAGTAAAATAAAAGCTGATATCTATGTACTGGTTCGTTTTGGGGGTAACTTTTATAAAAATAGTGCCCTAAATCATTCCAAAGTTGTCTTCTTTTATTTACTAGTTTTGAATCATCATTTATAATACCCAATTTTCCTTTGTATGCAGGCCTCTGTTTGTGTCTGTTCTAACTTAATTTTTGACAAGGTTTCATTGCCATTTCAGTATCATTTGCACATTAGAAGACATCGGACATACTGAGGCCAACCTTCATTACCAATAAATCAGAGTTTCTCATTAAGAGCTAATGAGCTCTTATATTGTCCCTCTGATTATTACCCTTGTTCCATTTGAAAAAGAAAACATTTCATCTTTTTTATTCTCTTTCCCAATCCTACCTTTCAGGGCACAAGCGTTTTTAAGGAACAGAAGTGAGATGAGCCTACCACAGCTTCAACCTTGCTTCTTTTTACTCTCTGGTGAGAGAAATACACAGTTGTTACATTTCGGATTAATAAGAATGATTCCTCTTAACTGATTTAGAGATGAGATTGAATCCCTACTCTGACATTTATTGCTCAGATGATATTGCGTATTTTATTAAGCCTAGTCATGCCTCAGTTTCCTCATCTTTGATGATAATCCTGCACTGTTGGTTTATAATCAGGATTAAATTAGGTCATAACCCCAAAGCCTTCAGTACACCGCCTGGCACAGAGCAAGTGTTCAGTGCATGGTTGTTATGACTGAAGGAATTAATTGGGTCCTCCCAGAAAACTTTTGTTCTCAGCTTTTGTAAATTTTCTTCCCAGTTGCCTGCTATCAAGCAAGGGCCTTCTTTATGAATGAAAGAAAGGAAAGAAAAAATGGGATTTTTTTTCTTATTATGTAAAGATTTATCTCTGCCTTTTTGGGAATTGGAGGGAGAAGTAGTGAAAGACAGCAAGGAATTTAAAAATATAGGAAGTGAGAAACAGGATAATATTTCATGAAAGTAATAATGAAAAATGAAATAGACCTGTTAATATACTCTTTCCAACTATGGAATTGGGTAGTGGGAAAGGAAGCAACCTCATTAATTAATCAATAGATGCATTAAACAAGTATATAAATCAATTAAATAGCAATCTATAGTAATATCCTCAGAAAGATAAAATACTGGACTCATTAAAAAATGTTATTCTTTACAAAAGGAATATTTAGGAAATCAGCAAAAGCTTTTGAAATTTATTGCTGGAAAAAAATGTTTAAAAGGATGAAAAAAGCAGTGTTAACGTACTAAAAATAAAACAGGAAAAAAAAAACAATAAAAAATTAGAAGCCCTGAAGCTTAAGAAAATATCTTAAGACAGTTGAAGGAAAAGTAAAAATAAGATAATTTTTTTATAATTAGGGAATAATTTTATTAATTCCATCCTCTAACAAATATAGAATTCCAGAAAGAAAGAACAGGAAAACATGGAAGAGAAGACATTATCAAAGAAATGCGAAGAATTTCCCAGAAATGAAGAGCTCAACTTTCCAGAATGTCCTTAACCATTAGTGATTTAGTTGAATGGAAATTGCTGAGGCATAAGTCAGTTATTAATAGTCTCTCCATTTTCCAAGTCACAAAATTTTGTTGTTAATCTCACACTTTTGACCATTTCTTCTGCTCTTACTGTAGTAGACTCTCATATGGGTATGAGATAATATTTGTGTTTATTCCTTCATATATAATTGGAATTCTATTATCATTAAAAAGGGAAAGAATCTTCCATAGCCTAGTAGTATAAGGCTACATCCATAATAAGAACTTACTATATGCTTGCTGAATAAACAAATTTGGGGATGAGCAGGAATATCAGAATCAGACCAAAGCACGTGCTAGGTCCCCTTCTTGAAGCTTCCTCATTGCTTCCATGAATTGGGCACATTACTTCATATCTCTGAACCTTACTGTTATCTATTAGACGAGGTCAATAATAAATTACTGAGAAATTATTTGAATATAAATGCATTCCTATTCATAAATTACCTGTCAGAGTGCTTAGAACCTGCTAGGCAGGTAGTAACCTCCCCCTCCTCCCTTCTTTTGGACCCACCACAGCATCAGGATCTATATGAATAAGCCCTTGTCTGAGTTTTCTCTCAGTGTTTATTTCAAATCCTGCTTCAAATTTAGCTATTTGTAAGTGCAACCTTTTCATGGAACTCTAAAAATCTTGTCAATATATAAACTGGGACTTTTATTGAGAAAAATGCGAAATTCACAAAGGTCACATAAAATTGTTCAGTGATAAATTTCACCTATTAAGAAATGATAAAAATGTATGATAGATGTACGCTCAAGTGTGTGACAATTAAACTGTGAAGTTTTAACAATTTGATTCCTGTTTAAAAGATAAAACATTTTTGTGAACTATTTTCTAAAGCACAATTGCTTGTTTTTGTTGTTTCTCAAACCAGACATTTATTTAGTACATTAGAATATAAAATGATAACTTTAAATCTCTAGAAAGTGCAAAATTTGGTGATAGCTAAATATGTGAAATATAAAAATGAGATGTTTGGTAATATATTTTTTTGGTAATATATTTTGATTAAAAGTTTTTATTTGTCTTACTAATTTGTAGATAATTCACTACTAGTATAAAAGGACAGGATTAGACCCAGATCTTTTTTATTTTAATTCAAATTAAGAGTAAGTCAAGATTTAGGGTTGAGATCCAACTGGGGAAGAGTCACAGTACCAGATAAATGAGGACCTCTATACTGTGCTGTGAAAAAAGGAGGAAATTTTAATTTTGTTTGAGTTAAATTCGTAATTTATAGAATAACACTGGAACAACCACAGAATAAGCTATCACTAGAACTACTGACTTCCTTTTAATAACCCAGCTTAGTCTATCTGTTTATCTCCTTGAGAATAAGTATTTAGAACTAACAACAACAACAAGACCCACCTTTTTTGTGCACTCTTCCTCAGTCAAGGAGCAATTGTGTTTCCCCTGCCCAGCAAGTTGTTTCACAAATATGGAATCCAAGGAGAGTTCTGCAACCATTTTTAAAAAGTAATATTTTAGGGATGCCTGAATGGCTCAATCAGCTAAGCGTCCAACTCTTGATTTTGGCTCAGCTCAAGATCTCAGGGTCCTGAGATGAGCCCCAAGTCAGGCTCCCTGCTGGGCATGGAGCCCTGCTTAAAATTCTTTCTCCCTCTCCCTCTGCCCCACCCCCACCCCTCTCTTCTCAAAAAAAGAAAAAAGAAAAAGTAATGCCACAAAAAAAGAAAAAAGGAAAAGTAATGACTTTCAATCATTACTAAAATAAAGACACAAAAGGCACTAATTATATTCTGGTTATTTGGCTATGTATATTTCATTGTGTTCTAAATTCTAGAACATTTCCTTTATCACAGTGAGGAATAAGACTACAAGCTCGTTCTAATCTTCGGATCAACTATAATAAGGAAAAGAGAGCCCACAACTGAAATAGGAGATGGTAGCTCCGATAAATTGTCCTGCATAACTATATTAAACCACTTAATTTAGGTACAATGATTTTTAAAAAAGGTTTTTCTCATACCTAAAAAATGAAATAATGAACAATTTGTCCCTACTATAAAGGTTTATACTTGATAACTAATACTATCAGTTGAAATTTCCCTTTACAGCAAGGAAGGTGGTCCCTGGGCAGAAAGAAAAAGGGACATCATCTGGGCCCACATTTGCTAAAAAATGAATTATTTTACTTATGCAATATAAGACACCTGTATTTTTTACATTCTTCACAAATAGTCTATGGAAAATTGCCAGAAGATGGAAATGGTTGAGTTAGGACTAAGTCTGGAGCTAATCTAAGGAATAAGATTAAAAGGCTACCCATCTGAAATGATCTTTCTTATTGAGACATGTAAAATGTTCACATTGTGGAGTCAGTCGTTCGACTAAGCAATACTCTTGTTTCTCTTCATCTTCCTAGAAGCAAAAAACCTTAAGTATTTGCAGACATGTTGATGAGTATTAGTTGATCAAATCATTGATTTAAAAAAGGAATGTCCCTGTTCGGGCGCCAAAAAAATAAATAAATAAATAAATAAATAAATAAATAAATAAATAAAAATAAAAAAGGAATGGTGGCAAGAGTACCATATTCAGACACATGAGGTGTGAGTATAGGGTCCTAAAGAGTATAAAGTGGGACAAAGCATGAAGGGACAAAGAAGAAAGGATTGAGAGGTCATCTGTTTTATAAGTTTTGCTTAGACTCATCCTAGAAAGTAACACCCTTGTGTTGCTGGAAAAATGAGATTCTTGAAGTGTTTCTAGCTGGCTCTGCCTTCTTCCAGTCCTGACTTGTAGAGGGGGAAAAAAAAAACAACCCACCTTTCTTTTGGAATGCATGAGTAAGTGACAGTTCTGTTAAGGAACTTAATCATGGGGATTAGCAGACTTTGCCAAAGAGCAGACTGTATCAAGGGGGCAAGCCACCATTATGCAGGCTCCACAAATCTGTTTTATGTATCTTATTGCAAATCTGGCTTGGTCTGAGGAATAAAGATTACAATAGTTGTAGTAACATATCTGTCCTGTGTGCTTCCAATATACATGATCTCATTTAATACTCAGAGCAGCAAGAATTAACAGGTGTCAGTCTGATTTAATACTTGAAGCAGCTCTATGAATAGGTACTATCTTTCCCCCCCATTTTAACTAACATGGAAACTGAGCCTAAACAAATAATAATATTTGGCCAAAGTTACACAGCTAATAAATGTACAAATCAGTATCAGTATTAAAGCCCAGCTGTGTCTGTTTCAAGATCCTGAGCTTGCAACAGCCTTAGTCTGTGTATATTTTCATCTTCTGGAAGAAAACTAAGACAATGCAAAAATACTTTTGTTATTATCATTACTTTGAGAAGAATGTTTTGATAGTGAAGGCTAGGACATGTTAGCAGAGATTTCCAAAAGGCGGTGTTGAGTCTTTTCTTAAAATGCTAGAAAATAGGCATTTTAAAAAATCATCCTGATCAATATTAATTACAGTGGGTAACGTTAATGAATATCAATTATGTCCCAGACACTGTGCAAGGCATTTTTACATATGACAAGCATGTGAGGGAGATGATTTTATTTCCATTTCATCAATTAAGAAACAGACTCAGACAAGTCAAAGCGTCATTCAATAAGAGATGAATCCAAAATTTAAACTTGAATTGTTTTGAAATGGAAGTCACCCTTTCTTCATTATGCCACAGTACCACCAGAAAGCATACACTATTCAAAATCACCTGGGCAGGACATCTTGGAAGAAAACTTGAATTAATCAGAGCTTCAAATTATTCTTGGATAGGAAGACTCGATATTGTAAGGATGCCAATTCTCCCTAAATTAAGTTCTAAATTTAATGAAATTGCAATCAATATTCCAACTGGAGGGCAGAAATAGGTCAAAGAGGTGATAGCTATAGGGGAATAGTTTTCAGCTCCGTATAAGAAAAGCATCTTCTAGAAGTTAGAATTATCCTTTTTTATTTTTATTATTATTATTATTTTTTTTTTTTTGGCGCCCGAACAGGGACATGGAGCAGAATGTGAAATAGTCAACCTTCTGTCAACCTAAGAATTCCAATGGAGGATAAATTGACCACCTGTTGGTCACATGCTCACACAGTATTAGAAAACTATCATTTCCTGAGTGTCCATTTCCTAAAGACTGAACTATCCAGTTTCACCTTTTATTTCATTCAATTTCATACTCTCCTTGTTTTTGAGGCACACACTATGGTTGATAGTGGCTAAGGGTGCAGCTTGTGTCCTCCTGCGGACTGGGGCTTGATCCTCTAGTCTGCCCCTTACTAGCTGCGAAACTGTGAGAAACGTGTCAAACTCCCTAGGTGTCAGTTTCTTAGTCTGCAAAATGTAGATAGTAACACCCACCTCACGATATTCTTGTAGGATTAAATATAAGAATATTGGAAGATCATTAGCACATCACTGGCCACACGTTAAGTTTTAACAAGTGGGGGTTATCATTGATGGGGATAAACTGAAACTCAGACTAAGTGAGGAGCAAATATTTAATTGAATGAGGTAATCTTTAATACTCCAACTTTAAGATACTATGCATTTGTGGGATTATAACTAATTCTTACCAATCTTACAATTTTATGAAAATATGATATAAAGAAATTAGAAAAATGTTATGTAAAATCCATATACTCTCTAACCAAACATTATTAGCTGAATTTAATGGTACATGTTTAAGTGGACTAATTTAGCATTTTAAAATCTATTAAAAGAAAAGTAACACAAAGTAAGGAATTTAAAATAAAGCAACTCATCAGGTCGTTGACCTATTTAAGATCTAAGTTTCCTAAGGGAAGAGAGAAATATATATTTTTAAGTTTGGAAGAAATAATTCTTAAAATATCAATGCTTCTGATGTGTATTAAGGGAGTTGCTATTTCTCTTTTGACTTTTGGTAGGATGAATAAAATCTCAGAAGTCTTTATAAATGTAGACCAGGAGACAAATCCCTACCTCTCCACTGGGAATACTTCTGAACCAGGGCTGCTAGAAGAAGGTAGATAAATGCAGTCTGAAAGGATTGGTTTTAACCATATTGTAAAACAAGTAATATTCTATATCTTATAACCAAGTTAATAGCAGACCTTTCTAGGACGCTCATGTTTAGTGGGCTTTATTAAACTTTCATTTCCTGTGTGTTTTCTCCATTAACCCTGGATACATGTATGCTTTATTTAACGTAGATCAAAACTGATATATAACCTGAGAGACTGGTAAGTTGAGTGGGAAAGAGTGATATAACCTGTCTTTATCCATAAGAAGAAAATAAGGGAAAGATATTAACAGTTAAATTGGTTGAAGGGGAGTTATGGCTGGAAGACCAGACTGTGACAATTTTCCTGGCACGGACAATTTTCTGGGCAAAGCTAAACAAAGAACAGGCATGATGAAGACAGAAGCTGCGTGCAATTGCAAGTAAAATTTTGACCAGTACGAAGGATGAAATCAGACAGTTTTAGGAGACTGACTAGCAATACATAGCCAACCATATGGAAGATATTCCAAATTATAGAAAATATAGCAGTGATTTGCCAACAGCTAATTCCTTAAGAAAATTTTTATTGGGGTGTAATTGGTATACAATAAACTACATACTTTTGAAGGGTAAAATTTGATGAGCTTTGACATATTTTTACACACATGAAACCACCTCCACAATGAAGAAACGTGCTGATGACCTCTGAAGGTTTCCTCCTGACCCTTTGCAATACTGTCCCTCTCTTTCCCACCTTTATTGCTCCCAAAACTGTCTTTAACACACCACTGAGCTGATTTTTGTTGTTACAGATTGGTTTGCATTTTCTAGTTTTATATAAATAATCATACAGTATGAACTCTTAGTAATCTGGCTTCTTTCACTTAGCATAATTATTTTGATGGTCAAACATGTTGCATGTATTAATAGTTCTTTCTTGTTTATTGTGAAGGGGGTTTCTATTTTATCTCCTCACATGTGGATGGATTTTTTTTTCCTAGTCTGAGCCATTGCAAAAAAATGTTACTATGAATATTTGAATGCATGTCTTTGTATGAACGTATGCTTTTCTGTCTCTACAGTCAGTAACTAGGAGTGGGATGTCCAAATCTTTGGGGGTAATAGATATATATATTTGTTTTCTTTAAGAAACTGCTGGGGCACCTGGATGGATTAGTCAGTTAAGCATCCAACTCTTTACTTTGGCTCAGGTCATGATCTCAGAGTCATGAGATTGAGCCCTGTCTCCAGCTCCATGCTGGGTGTGAGGTCTGCTTAAGATTCTCTCTCCCTCTCCTATTTCCCCCCATTCTCTAGAAAAAAAAAAAAAGGAGAGAGAGAGAAGAAAAAAGAAATTGCCAATCAGTTTTCAAAGTGATTGTACCAGAAGTGTGATTCTAGGTGCCCCACATCTTGGACAACACTTGATATGGTCAGGTTTTTAAATTTTAGCCATTCTCACTGGTGTACAGTGGCATATTATTTTTAGTTTGCCTTTCCTTAATGACTTATGACTTGGAGCAACTTCTTCATGTGTTAATTTGTTATCAATATGTCTTCCTTGGTGAAAAATATTTTCAAATATTTGCCTATTTTTAAAAATTAGATGGTTTCTCTCCATATTATTGAATTTTGAGAGTTATTTATGTATTTTAGATACAAGTCCTTTGTCATGTAGTTAATTTGCAGATCTTCTCTTTCAGTTTGTGGTATCTCAGTGGTTCTATTCTCTTAATATTAGTCTTCAAAAAATCAGATATTAAAATTTTAATGTGTTTAAAAATTTTAATGAATGAGTTTTAAAATTAAAATTGTTTTAAGTTTAATGAAGTATAATTTATCAATATTTTCTGTTATACACTGTGTTTTTGGTGTCATATTAAGAAAACTTTGATTAAGTCTAAAGATGCAAGATTTTTTTTGTGTTGTCTTTAAATCTTTGTCATTTAGATTTTATAGTTAGGTATATGATTCATTAAGAGTTAATTTTTGTATATTTTCTGAGGTATGGATTGAAGTTCTTTTTTTTAACCCTGCACTGTTTTTGAAAAAGGCTGCCTTTTATGCTGACTTATTTTTGAACCATTGTCAAAATTCAGTTCTCCATGTATGTATTGATATATTTCTGGACACTATATCCTGCTTCATTGTCCAATATCTGTTTACCAATACACATTATTGTCTTGCTTAATAGCTCTACATCAAGTCTTGACATGAGGTGGTATAGTCCAACAACTTTATTCTTTCTCAAAGTTGTTTTGGATATACTAGAGTTTTTTCTTTTCTTTTCATATTTCCATATGAATTTTAGAATCAGCTTATCAATTTCTACTAAAAAAAAAGAGCCGTCTGGAATTTTGAATGTGAAAGCATTTCATCTATAGATCAATTTGAGAGGTATTTACATATTAAGACTATTGAGTCTACAAACTCAAGAACACAATATATCTCTTCACTCACTTAGATCTTCCTTAATTTCTTCTTAAATATTTTTAGTATTCACTATACGAGTCTTCAATCACACCTTTGATCAGATTTATTATTATTTCATATTTTTGTTGCTTGGGATAATGACATTGCTTTGGTTAAATTTTAATTTCCATTGGTTCTTTTCTAGTTTATAGAAATGAAATTTTGGTTTTGGTCTTACATCCTGTAATCTTACCAGATTCAATATGTATAATGCTTTGTTTTCATTTTTAGGTTCAATTAATTACCTACCTAGATTACATTGCCTAAAGAAAATTTTCTTTCTTTCTCCCCAGTCTGAATGACTATAATTTATTTTTCTTGCCTGGTATCACTGGCTAGACAGTCAAGTCGAATGTTGGAGGATATTTTGCTTGCTCCTTATCTTGAAAAAGCATTTAGTCTTTCTTTATTAAGTATAATAATACCTTTTGGTTTTTCATAGGTACCCTTTATCAAGTATTTTTTCCCTTCTATACTTAGATTGTTAAGAGATTTTATCAGAAATAGATGTTGGATTTTAAGTCAGATTTTTTTTCCATGCCTATAGAGATGGTCAAATGATTTTGTTTTAATTTTTGGTTTGTTAATATGAATTGCATGTGATTTGATGTGTATGCTTGAAATACATATGATATGATGTATATACATATTTGATACATATGATTTAATATGAGCTAGAATGATTGATTTTTTTAAAATGTGCATTCTTGGGGTGCCTCGGTGACTCAGTTGTTTAAGCATCTGCTTTCAGCTCACGTCATAATCTCAGGATCCTGGGATCCAGCTCTGTGCTGGGCTCCCTGCTCAGTGGGGACCCTGCTTCTCCCTCACCCTCTGCCTGCTGCTCCTCTGCTTGTGCTCTCTTCTCTCTGTCAAATAAATAAAATATTAAAAAAATAAATAAAATATACATTCTTGGGGTAAGTTCTAATTGGACATGATATATTATCATTTTATATATTGTTGGATTCTGTTTGCTAAATTTTAAAAGAACTTTTCCATTTTATATATGCTTTAGTAGCGTATTACAGGTTTTTGTATATGTGTTTTCATTTTTAATCAGTTCAAAATAATTTTTAATTTTCCTCTCAATTTACACTATGAATCATGAGTTATTTAGAAGTACATCATTTTCAACTATTTGGGATTTTTTAGGAATTTTTCTGTTGATGGTATCTAATATAATTTCATTCTAGTCATAAAACATGTTTTTTTTAAACTTGAAAACTTTTTAACTTAATGAGACTTGTTTTGTGATCCAAAATATGTTTAGTCTTGTTAAACGTTCTGTGAGCACTTAAAAATAATCTGTATTCTGCTGTTGTTGGATAGAGTATTTTATGTGTCAACTGGATCAAGTTGTTTCAGTGTGCTCCTGAAGCCTCTATATCCTTATTTATTTCCTCTTGTTCTGTCAATTATAATTATTGCTGAGAAAGAGATATTAAACCTGAATTTGTTTATTTCTCCTTGAAATTCTATTTGTTGTTTTTGCTTTATATATTTTGAAGTTTTGTTATTAAGTATATTAATACCTAGTATTGTTCTGCACACTTGACTATTATCATTATAAAATTAAATTCTTCATCCCTAATGATAGGAAAAGTTACTTGTTTTGAAATTTATTTTGTCTGATACTAACAAAGGCACTTCAGCTTTTTAAACTAGTGTTTGTATGTATTCTTCCAACATCTTACACTTAATGTGAGGATCTTTATATTTAATACAAATTTCTTTAAGTATCATATACTTGGTTATTGTCTTGTAATACAATTTGACAATCTCTGTCCTTTAGTTGGGGCATGTAGACTGTTTATGTTTAATGTGATTATTACTATTTATTTAAAGATATATTTATTTGAGAAAGAGAGAATATGCATGCCAGCAGGGGGAGGGACAGAGGGAAAGGGAGGGAGAATCTCAAGCAGACTTCCCACTGAGTGCAGAAACTGACACAGGGCTGGATCCCAGGACCCCAAGATCATGACCTGTGCTGAAATCAGGAGCTGGAGGCTCAACTGACTGAGCCATCCAGGTACCTCTTATGTGATTATTAATATGGCAAAGTTTAATTATCATTTTGTTATTTGCTTTTTATTAGTCCCATTTGTTTTCATATTTTTCCCCCTCTTTTCTGCCTTTTTCCACTCTATCTCCTTTGTTAACTTTTAGGCTGCAACTTTTTGTTTAGTTATTTTAGTGATTGTCTTAGATTTTGTTATACTTTTTCAACTTACCACACAATTTTATTTTCAAATAATATTATATCATTTCACATATAGGATAAAAATCTTATCATAATATACTTACATTTCTTTCCTCTAAGATTAATGTTTATATTTTTCTTGTCACACATTTAACCTTTACATGTGTTACAAAATCAGCACTATATTGTTATTTTTTTGCTTGGAAAGCCAATTATTATGTAAAGAAATATTAAGCCTTTAACTACAATTATGAATATTTTTATTTAAAAATAATGTGAAAATAATCTTACATATTCACCCAGTGCTTTTTGTTCCTTTATGCAGGTCCAAATTTCCACCTGGAGTAATTTTCTCTTTGCCTGAAAATTTTTTTAATAATTTTTTAATTTTTTAATAAGCATATAATGTATTATTAGCCCCAGGGGTACAGGTCTGTGAATCACCAGGTTTACACACTTCACAGTACTCGCCATAGCACATACCCTACCCAATGTCCATAAGCCCACCACCCTCTCCCTACCCCCTTCCCCCCAGACCCCTCAGTTTGTTTTGTGACATTAAGAGTCTCTTATGGTTTGTCTCTCTCCTGATCCCATCTTGTTCTATTCATTCATTTCCTACCCCTCAAACCCCACACGTTGCATCTCCACTTCCTCATATCAGGGAGATAATATGATAGTTGTCTTTCTCCAATTGACTTATTTCGCTAAGCATAATACTCTCTAGTTCCATCCACGTCATGGCAAATGGCAAGATTTCATTTCTTTGAATGGCTGCATAGTATTCCATTATACACACACACACACACACACACACACATACACAACATCTTTATCCATTTATCTGTTGATGGACATCTAGGTTCTTTCCATAGTTTGGTTGTTGTGGACATTGCTGCTATAAACATTCATGTGCACGTGCCCCTTCAGATCACTACATTTGTATCTTTAGGGTAAATACCCAGTAGTGCAATTGCTGGGTCATAAGGCAGCTCTATTTTCAACTTTTTGAGGAACCTCCTTCCAGAGTGGTTGCACCAGCTTGCATTCGCACCAACAGTGTAGGAGGGTTCCCCTTTTTCCGCATCCTCACCAGCGTCTGTCATTTCCTGACTTGTTAATTTTAGCCATTCTGACTGGTGTGAGGTGGTATTTTATTGTGGTTTTGATTTGTATTTCCCTGATGCTGAGTGATGTGGAGCACTTTTTTTTTTTTTAAGATTTTATTTATTTATTTGACAGACAGAGATCACAAGTAGGCAGAGAGGCAGGCAGAGAGAGAGGAGGAAGCGGGCTCCCTGCGGAGCAGAGAACCTGATGCGGGGCTCGATCCCAGGACCCTGAGACCATGACCTGAGCCAAAGGCAGAGGCTTTAACCCACTGAGCCACCCAGGAGCCTGATGTGGAGCACTTTTTCATGTGTCTGTTGGCCATCTGGATGTCTTCTTTGCAGAAATGTCTGTTCATGTCCTCACCCATTTCTTGACTGGATTATTTGTTCTTTTGTTGAGTTTGCTAAGCTCTTTATAGATTTTGGGTACTAGCCCTTTATCTGATATGTCCTTTGCAAATATCTTCTCCCATTCTGTTAGTTGTCTTTTAGTTTTGTTAACTGTTTCCTTTGCTGTGCAAAAGCTTTTGATCTTGATGAAGTCCCAATAGTTCATTTTTGCCCTCTCTTCCCTTGCCTTTGGCGATGTTCCTAGGAAGAAGTTGCTGCAGCTGAGGTCGAAGAGGTTGCTGCCTGTGTTCTCCTCATGGATTTTGATGGATTCCTTTCTCACATTGAGGTCCTTCATCCATTTTGAGTCTATTTTCGTGTGTGGTATAAGGAAATGGTCCAATTTCATTTTTCTGCATGTGGCTGTCCAATTTTCCCAACACCATTTGTTGAAGAGGCTGTCTTTTTTCCCATTGGACATTCTTTCCTGCTTTGCTGAAGATTAGTTGACCATAGAGTTGAGGCTCTATTTCTGGGCATTCTATTCTGTTCCATTGATCTATGTGTCTGTTTTTGTGTCAGTGCCATACTGTCTTGGTGATGACAGCTTTGTAATAGAGCTTGAAGTCCGGAATTGTGATGCCACCAACTTTGGCTTTCATTTTCAATATTCCTTTGGCTATTCGAGGTCTTTTCTGGTTCCATAAAATTTTAGAATTATTTGTTCCATTTCTTTGAAAAAAATGGATGGGATTTTGAATTGCATTAAACGTGTAGATTGTTTTAGGTAGCATAGACATTTTCATAATATTTGTTCTTCCAATCCATGAGCATGGAACATTTTTCCATTTCGTTGTGTCTTCCTCAATTTCTTTCATGAGTACTTTACAGTTTTCTGAGTATAGATTCTTTGCCTCTTTGGTTAGGTTTATTCCTAGATATCTTATGTTTTTGGGTGCAATTGTAAATGGAATGGACTCCTTCATTTCTCTTTCTTCATTCTTGTTGTTGGTGTAAAGAAATGCAACTGATGCAACTGGTGTAAAGAAATAGCATGATAGTTTGACTTCTTCTTTGCTGATTTGGATGCCTTTAATTTTTTTTGTTGTCTTATTGCTGAGGCTAGGACTTCTAGTACTATATTGAATAGCAGTGGCAATAGTGGACATCCCTGGTGTGTTCCTGTCCTTAGTGGAAAAGCGCTCAGTTTTTCTCCATTGAGAATGATATTTGTAGTGGGTTTTTCATAGATGGCTTTGATAATATTGAGGTATGTGCCCTCTATCCCTACACTTTGAAGAGTTTTGATCAGGAAGGGATGCTGTACTTTGTCAAATGCTTTTTCAGCATCTATTGAGAGTATCATATGGTTCTTGTTCTTTCTTTTATTAATGTATTGTATCATACTGATTGATTTGCGGATGTTGAACCAACCTTGCAGCCCTGGAACAAATCCCACTTGGTCGTGGTGAATAACCCTTTTAATGTACTGTTGGATCCTATTGGCTAGTATTTTGGTGAGAATTTTTGCACCTGTGCTCATCAAGGATATTGGTCTGTAATTCTCTTTTTTGATGGGATCCTTTTCTGGCTTTGGGATCAAGGTAATGCTGGCTTCATAAAATGAGTTTGAAAGTTTTCCTTCCATTTCTATTTTTTGGAACAGTTTCAGGAGAATAGGAATTAATTCTTCTTTAAATGTTTGGTAGAATTCCCCTGGGAAGCCGTTTGGCCCTGGGCTTTTGTTTGTTTGGAGATTTTTGATGACTGTTTCAATCTTCTTCCTGGTTATGGGTCTGTTCAGGTCTGTTTTCTATTTCTTCCTGGTTCAGTTTTGGTAGTTTATATGTCTCTAGAAATGCATTCATTTCTTCCAGATTGTCAATTTTTTTAGCATAGAGTTGCTCATAGTATGTTCTTATAATTGTTTGTAGTTCTTTGGTGTTGGTTGTGATCTCTTCTCTTTTATTCTTCATTTTATTTATTTGGGTCCTTTCTCTTTTCTTTTTGATAAGTCTGGCCAGGGGTTTATCAGTCTTATTAATTCTTTCAAAGAACCAGCTCCTAGTTTCATTGATTAGTTCTATTGTTTTTTTGGTTTGTATTTCATTGATTTCTGCTCTGATCTTTATGATTTCTCTTCTTCTGCTGGATTTAGGCTTTCTTTGCTGTTCTTTCTCCAGCTCCTTTAGGTGTAGGGGTAGGTTGTGTATTTGAGACCTTTCTTGTTTCTTAAGACTTGTATCGCTATATATTTTCCTCTCAGGACTGCCTTTGCTGTGTCTCACAGATTTTGAACCATTGTGTTTCCATTATCGTTTGTTTCCATGAATTTTTTCAATTCTTCTTTAATGTCCTGGTGGACCCATTCATTCTTTAGAAAGATGCTGTTTAGTCTCCATGTATTTGGGTTCTTTCCAAATTTCCTCTTGTGATTGAGTTCTAGCTTCAGAGCACTGTGGTCTGAAAATATACAGGGAATGATCCCAATCTTTTGATACCGTTTGAGACCTGATTTATGACCCAGGATGTGATCTACTCTGGATAATGTTCCATGTGCCCTAGAGAAGAATGTGTATTCTGTTGCTTTGGGATGGAATGCTCTGCATATATCTGTCATGTCCATCTGGTCCAGTGTGTCATTTAAGGCCTTTTTTTCCTTGTTGATATTTTCTTGGATGATCTGTCCATTTCAGTGAGGGGAGTGTTAAAGTCCCTTACTATTATTGTATTATTGTTGATGTGTTTCTTTGATTTTGTTATCGATTGGTTTATATAGTTGGCTGCTCCCCTGTGAGGGGCATAGATATTTAAAATTGTTAGATCTTCTTGTTGGACAGACCCGTTGAGTATGATATAGTGTCCTTCCTCATCTCTTATTATAGTCTTTGGCTTAAAATCTAATTGATCTGATATAGGATTGCCACCCCAGCTTTCTTTTGTTGTCCATTAGGATGGTAAATTGTTTTCCACCCCCTCATTTTAAATCTGGTGGTGTCTTTGGGTCTAAAATGAGTTTCTTGTTGGCAGCATATTGATGGGTTTTGTTTTTTTTTATCCATTATGATACCCTGTGTCTTTTGATTGGGGCATTTGGCTCATTAACATTCAGGGTAACTATTGAGAGATATGAATTTAGTGCCATTGTATTGCCTGTAAGGTGACTGCTACTGTATATTGTTTCTGTTCCTTTCTGATCTACTACTTTTAGGGTCTTTCTTTGCTTAGAGGACCCCTTTCAATATTTCCTGTAGATCTGGTTTAGTGTTGGCAAAATCTTTCAGTTTTTGTTTGTCCTGGAAGCTTTTTATCTCTCCTTCTATTTTCAGGGATAGCCTAGCTGGATACACTATTCTTGGCTGCATGTTTTCCTCATTTAGTGCTCTGAATATATCATAGCAGTTTTTTCTGGCCTGCCAGGTCTCTGTGGATAAGTCCGCTGCCAATCTAATATTTTTACCATTGTATGTTACAGACTTCTTGTCCCGTGCTGATTTCAGGATTTTCTCTTTGTCGCTAAGATTTGTAAATTTTACTATTAGATGATGGGGTATGTGCCTATTTTTACTGATTTTGAGGGGGATTCTCTGCACCTCCTGGATTTTGATGCTTGTTCCCTATGCCATATTAGGGAAATTATCTACAATAATTCTCTCCAATATACCTTCTGCTCCCCTCTCTTTCTTCTTCTTCTGGAATCCCAATTATTCTAATGGGAATTCTCATTAATAACTTTTTTAGTTTCAACTTGTTTAGACTTTATTTCTTTTATTTCTCCAGAAAGGGCTTTTATTTCTCCAGACAGCATTTCTCTAATATCTTCCAAACCTTTTTCAAGCCTGACTAGAACCTTGAGAATCATCATTCTGGACTCTAGGTCTGACATATTACTAATGTCCATATTGATTAGGTCCCTAGTCTTCAGTACTGCCTCTTGTTCCTTTTTCTGTGGTGAGTTTTTCTGCCTTGTCATTTTGTCCAGATAAGATTATATGAAGGAGCAAATAAAATACTAAGAGGGTGGCAAAGACCCCAGTAAAATGTGCTTTAAACAAATCAGAAGAGACCCCAAATCATGGGGGGGAGAAAGGCAGTAAAAAGTTCAGGAAAAAAATTTAAAAAAAGAAAACAAATAAAGAAAAAATGTAAAAAAGAATATATATATAAAAGACTTGGGACTAGAACAGGGTGACCCACTTAATTTAATTTGGGAGTATTTTGGTCTCTTAGAAGAAACTTCCTCCCAAAATTTTAAAGAATGAAAAACATATATAAGTGTAAACACAATGAAGGGATGGAATATGACTATAAAGATGAAAAAAATTATTTTTTTAATTTCTAAAAAAGGAGTTGCTAAGGTAAGTTGCTTGGGAGAATAAAGAAAAAGAAAGTGGAGAGAATATGCTCGGGCTGGAGACTAGAACCAGCCCGGTGCTAGATTTAGTATTTTGATCTATTAGAAGAAGTTGTACCCCAATTTTTTTAGAAGAAAAAATCTATGTGTATACAAAAAATAAAGTTAGATACAATTAAGGATAAAATATGACTATAATAATGAAGTTTCAAAGAAGATTTTTTTAATGAAAGGTATTGTTAAGATAAACTAGTTAAAAAACGTTAAAAGAGGACAGGGTAAAAGTTTAAAAAAATTTAGCAGAAGAAAAAAAAATAAAATTTAAAAAATTAATTAACTTTGCAACACTAAAGATTCACAGGGAGAAAGCCATGAATTCCATGCTTTGCTTTCTCCTCTTCTGGAATTCCACTGTTCTTCTTGGTAAGTGAGCTTGGTCTTGGCTGGATTTCTTGTTGATCTTCTGAGGGAGGGGCCTATTGTAGTGATTCTCAAGTGTCTTTGTCCTAGGCAGAATTGCACCACCCTTACCAGGGGCTGGGCTAAGTAATACACTCGGGTTTGCTTTCAGGAGCTTTTGTTCCCTGAACGCTTTGCGTAGAGTTCCGGAGGATGGGAATGAAAATGATGGCCTCCCAATCTCTGGCCTGGAGGAACCAAGAGCTCGGGGCCCCACTCCTCAGCGCGCCCTTAGAGTAAAGCTCTCAATCACTCCCGTCTCCCTGGCCTCTGGCTGCACTCTGAGCTCACCCAGCCTGTGACCAACCATCTTTGTCTCTGGCACACAGCTCCACCTGGAGTCTCCAAACCCTGCAAATCCCTGAGCTCTTCTGGTGGAGGGGGGTGTCTCCTGGATCTGTGGGGATCCCACTCACAGAGCAGTGGTCTCTGTCACGGATTACGGTTCCAGGTAACCCTGAGCTGAGAGCTCACTCCTCAGCTCTGTCTCTGTAGCTGGCTTCCCCGCTCTAATACCTTTGAGCTCTGTGACACTTAGACACCCCCGATCCTTCTGTGACCCCACGGAACTTGGGGCCACATTGTCCCTGCATGGGCTTCACCCCAGTTTAGCCTCTGGAGTGATGTCCGTCAGTGGAGCAGACTTTTAAAGTCCTGATTTTGTGCTCCGTAGCTCCATTGCTTGCCAGAAGCCAGCCCCCCCTGCCCTCCCACCACAGTATATCTTCCTGTAGCTTTGGATTCACTTCTCCACAGATCCTACCTTTCAGAAAGTGGTCAATTTTCTGTTTCTAGAATTGTTGCTCATCTTCTCTACGATCTCCTGTTGGATTTGTAGGTGTTTGGAATGGTTTGATAAGCTATCTAGCTGATCTCCTGCTACCTGATGTTGTCTCACCCTGCTACTTCTCTGCCATCTTAGCCTGAAAATTTTTTTTTAACATTTCTTATAGTGTAGATCTTTTTCTGGTGATAAATTTCTTCACCTTCTATATGTCTAAAAACGTCCTTATTTCATCTTTATTTTTGAAGAGTGTTTCTGCTGAATATAGGATACTAGTTTGACAATTTCTTTTCTTTCAGTGATTTAAAGATGATCCTCTTGCTTGCCCTGTTTCTGATGAAATATCTGATCTCATCCTTAACTTTATTTCTCTGTATATAACATGTCTTCTTTCCTCTGGTTGCTATTAAGATTTTTTTTTATTACTAGTTTTGAGTGAGTTTATTATGTTCCTTAATATTTTCTTTGTATATTTTCTGCTTGTAATTTGTTTAGGTTCTTCCACGTGAGATTATATAGTTTTCAGCAAGCTTGCAAATCTTTCCTCCATTATTAAAAAATATATATTTTTCTGTTTGTCTGTCTCTTGTTTAGAGGACTCCATATTAGGCTATTTGTAATTATACCTAAGCTCATTGACATTTTTTCCATTTTTTTTAGGACTTCTTTAAAAACATTCTGTGTTTTATTTTAAATAGTTTCTTTTTTTAATTCAAATTCCAGTTAGTCAACATATACTGTCATGTTAGTTTCAGGTGTACTGCATAGGGATTCAGCACTTCCATACAACACCCAGTGCTCATCCAACAAATACACTATTATTATATTTTTAAGTTCACTTGCTTATACCATATCTAGCCTACCATTAATCTTATCCAGTGTTTGTTTTTTTACCTTAGACATTGTAATTTTGATGTCTAAAAGTTTTATTTTTGTCTTTATAAAATGTTCCCGTGTCTTCTTAACTTTTTAAACATATGAAGCTCTGTCATTATAACTATTTTAATATCCTTGCCTGTGAATTCAAACATCTGCATGAGTTTTGGGTCTGTTTTTGATTTATTGACTTTTCTTTTCACCATGGTCTTATTTTCTTTCTTTTAATGCCTAATAATTTTCTATTGGATGCTAGACATTGATGATTTCATCTATTTGGGTGCTGGATATTTTCCTATATAAATATTCTTGACCTTTGTACTGAGATGCAGTTTATTTACTTGAAAACTGATCTTTTTGCTTTTTAAGATTTGTTCAGTGGAGCCAGAGCAGTGTTTAGTCAAGTGTTAATTATTCCCCACTAGTGAGGTAAGACCTCTCTAAATTCTTAAACCAATTCTCCCTGAATTATGAGGTATTCCAGTCTGCTAGAGGGAGCAGGGACTGATTCTAGACCTATAAATGATGTTTTATCTAAATTTTTCAGGTATTTTCCCTCATCCCTATGTAGTTTCCTTATATTTGTATGCCAATTGGCATTCTGATGGAAACTCAAAGGGGCAGTGTGCAGATCTCTGGAAATAATTCTGTATAGTTCTCTCCTCTCCATTATTCTGTCCTACAATCTCTAACTGCCTTAGTCTCCCTCAATTTAGGGAGTCTGCTAGACCTCACCTAAGTTCTTTTTTCCTGTGCCATGGCCTGGAAATTTTTTCAAGGCATCAAACTAGGTTAGTTTCATGGCTCAATCTTGTTTCATATCTCTCAGTGATCAGTATCCTTGGTGAAAACTATTGTTTTATATATTTGACTAGTTTTTTTTTCAGGTAACAGGGACCCTGTTACTCTATGCTTGTTATAACTGTTTAATATGCTATTAAAAATGATTTAAAAGTTCTATTTTCCAAGAAAAGTTCTAAACTTCCCCTAAGAATTTTATCAAATGAATTTGATTTCTAATCGAATTAGGTATGTTAGCTATCAGAGGTAGGTGTGGTTAAATCAGATCTTCTCTTTATAATTTATTCCTGTGAATTCCTTAGATGATAATCTGAATGTTCACTTGACATAGACAAATGACAAGGAAGTAATTTATATTAATTTTTAAGATGGAAGAATTGACTGGTTTCATTGAGTCACTAGTCTAGTATGTGTCAAAAATGCAGTGCTTGGTAAAGCCTGAAGAATTATCAAAAGTAGTATATTAATGGAGGCCCAAACATTTATTTATAAGTATGAATCTTTTTTTCTTTCATTTCCTGAGGAAAACATGAAGTATTTTTTTTGTTTAGTCTTTTTCTTTTTTTTAAATTTATTTTTTATTAAATTCAATTAATTAAAATATTATGTATTATTTGTTTCAGCAATACAGGTCTGTGATTCATCAGTTTTTTTGTTTCATTTTTTTCTTAAAAGCTAAAAATTTATTTCAGGGTATATCTTTCATTGATGTCTTTATCTACTCTGTCTTTGTCAAACCAGAGATCATAATTACCCATCTTAATTAGCTAGTAACTATTAGCAGCATCTTAATTAGCTAGTAACTATTCCAAGGATATTCCTTTCTGGATTATGAACTTCCTCATTACTTATCCCCAGGATCTCCCTGGAATGCTTCTCATTCTCTGCCACTGAGACATTATTTACTCCTTGATAATCTGCTTTAGTTTTTATTAGTCCTATTCCCCCAAGATGCTGCCTCCCTGAAAATACCCTTTGACTATAGACTATCGACTACAGACTGTGACTCTCTCCTTCTTGCCCACAGAACTGAGTCAGCATTTCCAGACCAAGGTCAAGTATTATAAGGATAAGGGTGAATGGAACATTGAATAAAGTTAAAATAGTAAATGTTATCTATCTATCATTGAGAACTTCTGTATATCTTGTCGTAATCAAAGAAAAACAGGATTAGAATAAAATTAGTCTTTACAAACATGCTAGTATGTACAATTTCTCAATTCTAGTCTGCTTCAGATTTTTTTTGTAAGTAAAATAAACTATTGTCAGAGAGTCTATTCTCATTGCAAAGTAAGACATTTCACAATGCCTGTGTACCAGAAAACCTCTCCCAACTGCACTTGTTACTGATTCCATTTGACAAGTGGCTGCTTCTCGATAATTACTGTACAAACCATTACTTCCAAAATAAATTAAACTCTCATCACTTTATCCTGCTCTTCTACATTCATTAATAAGTATCTTGTAAAATAGGTGGTTGCACCTGCATTAGTAAATGCAGAAGCATATATTAAGAGATTGTGCTTTTGTATATCCTTTGTCTTTGAAAACTATGTTCAGTTTGTTCCTGGACTTTTATTGGGTGGCAGCAGGGTGGAGTCAAACCCTAAATTTAAAGGGGGATTCCTAATTCAAGTCTATCTAATTATTTTTTAAATTAGTTGGTAAAATATATATTCTCCTTATAAGGCCAATTTCAGCAATTAAAGCATCAGTTTCTTTGTGATACACAGAGTGTTTTACATTCTATTGATTTTCACTAAGTAGAAGATCTGCTTCTATTAGAGACAGAGTCTGTTCTTACACGGGGCTTAGAGGAAACTGAAATATGACAAAACTGGACAGACTTTTTGTTTTGAAATCTGATCATAAGTTGCCTTTGATAATTGGCATGTGTTTAATTATCAGTAAGCCAACATGAACATATCTTCAATATATTTTTTGCTTTACATTTTCTAATGAATTTCTTTTTGCTTTAAAGATTTTCTGATGGTCTCAAATTGAAATCAACATTGTATAGGCAACAGCTAATAGTAGTAGTGGTTTCTCTGAACAATAATGACCTTTTGTCTTACAGTTTTTACTGATTATAAAAATATATTACTGATCATCAAGTGAAAAATTTCAAACCCTCTGTTTGTCATTCCCAAGTAATTGTAACATTTGACTGCTATTGTTCTAACATTGATCCATTTATTGATGCCTGGTATGATTGATCAATTAAGGCCTCCATTCAACAAACATTTAGTGAGTATCAGAGGAGTACTGGTTTTGTGCTCAGTGCTATATTAAAGATACCATTTTTGCTTTTATTTTGATTTCAAGGTATATGTCAAGTTAAACATGCAATATCATCTGAGCCTTATTGTTGTAGGTATTCTTTCTGTTTCTTCTCACTGCAATTAACTATCAATTATATAAAATTTGATGGTGGCTCTTGATGTTGACTGACTGTACTTTTTATAACAAATACTAGATGTGTTTCCAAAAAGTTACTTGAAGATACTGTCTTTGTTTTTAGCAATGCCCCAAATTTTCTCACCTTGCCTGTAAGTAACCTTGCCTCCAGAGATTTTAGAATTACTGCCATAAGACCCCAAAGCAAACAATTATTCTCCAAGACAGCTCTGATATGAGATATAATGTCTCAAAAGATTCTCTGACAAATAGCCAAACCAACTTGACAGTGTAAAATGAAGCATTCATAGAAAAGCCTAGATTTTTCTTTTCTTTTTTAAAAATAAAACTGATTCTTTGCACACAATTATTATTAGAAGGTAGGACATTTAAATTTTCTTGATAAAATACTTGACTGCAATTATTTGTGGAGTCACCTGATAGCCCTGGGTTACTTCATTTCCCTCACCTTACATAAGGAAAATGTTCAGAGATATTTATCCAACTCATTCATGGTCACTCCATAATTTATAGTATTAATGTCAAAACTCAAAATTTCTGACTCTCTGAGATTGTCAGGTATTGGAAAATAATGTCAATACTTTTCAGTTTTCTTCTATAAATAATGTCAGTGTTAATCCATTTTTATTGAAAATTTTATTTCTTTCCATATTCCCTAGATTTGGTCTTCTTTACTTATTTCCATTTCTAATACTATGTTTTATAACTAAGATAATTCCTATCTAATCTGTTTCATGACATTTCCTGTCCATTTCTTCTCACTGGTAACCAAAATAGAGTTAATTTCTCCATTGAAAATACAAATGACATGCAATTTCTAAAATTTTCATTATATTCATTTAGAAAAGTAGATTGTTGATATTTATGTTTTCTCCTTCCACAGTATGATATTACAGTCCAGAAAATAAAAGAATAACCTCCATTTTAGACATAAAAAGGACAAAGGGAGAGCTACCAGCCAGTCATTGAGAAATCAATCTAATTCAAATACAGCTAGAGCCTTTAAGGAAATTTGTCAGATAACAAATTCTTTAAAGATAATGTGTAAGTGATATTTATGTTGGTTAAATCATACTGGGAATGTAAGAACAGAGTACAATAAATAAATTAAGTCCTCTGCATTGGGAATAATTAATGCCATACTTAATCAATTTTAAAAATTCAGAGAAATTTAGGCTGTTAAGAAATTGAAAGGTATTCTAGTAGATAGTCTAGTTCAATTATTTTACAAGACAGATAATTTAAACTTCTTTAATGTTTAGATGCTTTATCCTTATTACAAATTAAAAATATCCCTTTTATTATGTCTTTTCCTAAGTCCAGGAACTTTCTTCTGAAGCAATGTGGAAGATTTGCCACATACTTACTATTAAAATATATAAGGAAAGGTGTTTTATCTACATGAATTTGTTTTCTTCATGCTAAACAACTTCAGTTTCTTCAGCAGGGTCAGTGACAATTTTCCAGGCCCTTTACCATCATGATGGTTTCTGATGGGTGTCCTGAGCTTGTCAGGACAAGCTTCTGAAAATGTGGTACCCAGTTCTCCTGTGATGGTATAGATATTGAAAGACTGAATAAAGATAATTGCATATGATAAATTCCTAAGAGCAAGGCAGATCAAAGAAAACTCAGTTTATTATTTTGATTTTTATTTTGGGTTAATAAATAAGGAAGCCATAGACAAAATACATCTTAATTTTGTGTAGTGGTAACAGACCCAGATTTTAACTCTGTTTCTATGGGTTGTGTGATTTGAGAAAGTAACTGCTTCTGAGTTTCGATTTCCTAATTTTTAGAGTGATGAAAATATTATCTGCTTTAAAGTTTCATTGTGATGAATCGAAATGAAGGCATTTAGCACTTGGGAGGCATGAGGATTGGATGATAGGTGTTTTAGTATTTGGTTGAATTATATCTCAGATCATTTATTAATGGATTAGCTTCAGTCTAACGGAAAGTATCAAATAGTTTGCCATACATGGGTTTATTTTGCTTTACATTTAAAAAAATATTTTATTTATTTATTTGTTTGACAGAAAGAGAGAGAAAAAACAGGGGGAGCAGCAGAGGGAGAGGGAGAAGCAGGCTCCCTGCCAAGCAGAGAGCCAGATATGGGGTTTGATCCCAGGACCCTGGGATCACGGCCTGAGCCAAAAGCAGATGCTTAACCGACAGAGCCACCCAGCGCCTCTTGTTCTACATTTTTATTGTCATTTGGATTGAAGACATAGAGATTTTGGTTAGGAAGTGTGTAGACAACAAAAATGATTACTAGCAATTTGGTTCCCAAAATTTTAGAATTGGAAAGGATCTTATATACCATTTGTTCAGCATACTGGTTTAAAAGCTAAGGAAACAGTTTATTAAAAAAAAAATCTTCATTTTGCTTCCTGTAAGCCAATAATAAATCTTTACAGTGAATTTAAGGAAAAATTTTGTATTCATTATAAGCTCCTCCTTTTAAAGTCCTTCTTAATCCTATTAATTTTGTCTGCTCCCTCTGATTCTCTATGACATGTTATTTTTGTACTTATACTATAGATGTATGTAAACTTGTCTAAACATCCTTACCATAATGTATCCCCCTCAAGGTCAGAGACTATATTTTAATTATCATGATGTCCATAAAAAGATCTAACTCAGCTCTTGCACAGAGCAGTCATTTCATAAATATTTCTTGAAATGAATTGAATTGAATCAAAATGAGTTGAGCACCACATTTTATAGCCTTTAAGTTTTAAGTCTGAGTGATGCACTGACTTGTTAGAGGTGTCCTTAGGAGATCAAGCAGAAATTAATTTCTTAATTTTTGAGCATAGACAAAATACCAATCTCATAATAATTATAGGAAATTGTTTATAAATCATCGCAGTATATAATTTATCTAATATATTTGTATAAACATGTGCTTATTAAGCATATATAATTTTAATTATTATTATTATTAGTTATGTCACACTTATCTGTCTTTTAAGCTTCTGAGAATATTGGTGGACAATTTAACAGCTCAACTTCTGAAAGCTTAGAACAATCTTTTCCCTAATCCAGTTATGCTTTATAGGTCAAAGGGGATCACTGGAAAATTTGGAATTCATTTTGCATTAATTTCATTAACACCACCCAAATGTTTATTAACCATCCCATATATAATGTACTACAGACTAGTGCAATATACTATGAATGAGAATGAGTTCTTTCCCCCAGTGAAGCAACTGCTAGTTTAGTAGGTGTTATGGACTGAATGTTTGTGTCTTCCACACCCCAAGTTCATATGCTAAAATCCTAACAGGCAATGTTGCACTAGGATGTGGGGCCTGCAGAGATAAGTAGATCATGAGAGTCGAGCTGCCATGAATAAGATTTGTGCTTGTATAAGAAGAGACATAAGAGCTTGCTCTGGCTTTCTTTGCTCTCCTCCACGTGGGAATACAATAAAAAGTTGACAAGCTAAAACTAGGAAGAGGGCTCTCACCAGACACCAAATTAGCCATCCCCTTAATCTTAGACTTGTCAGCTTCCAGAACTGTGAGAAATAAATTCTTCACTGATAGCTACTGAGTTTATGGGATTTTGTTATAGCAGCCTGAGCTGATTAAGACAGTAGGGCAACTAGATGAATTAGCAACTAAGTAAGTGTTTCTTGGCACCCCCAAAAGAGCACCTCACGAGGCTGGAGGTATCTGGAAAATCTGAAGGATGACTTCTTAGCTATCCTCAAATTTAATGGGAGTTAGTTAAGCCAAGGTCATGTTAGAAAAGGGAATCTTTTGGGCAGAGTGGGTAAGACGAGCAAGTGCTTGGTGGAGTAATAAAATGGTAGGAAATTAAATGCTGATGAATCATGAAATGCCTGGCATGGAGTCCTTGGAAAAGAGGCTGGAGAGGTGGACAGAAGCCACATAAAGGGGGACCTACACATCAGGTCGAAGAGCTTTGATGCTGTCATTGAAATATGTCAAGCAGAAGAGTGCATGTTTAAGTTTTTCCTTTAGCTGGGTTGCTATCATGCCTGGTAATGAGAAGATAAGGGCTCGAATTTGGGCAGCTACAGCAATGGTTGAGAGGAAGGTACAGATTGAAAAAAAAATAAACAAGGCTTGGTGGGTAATTGACAAAGAGGAACAGGAGTGTATAAAAGAATTAAGGCTTGAGCAGACTATAAATTTTAGTTCACTTTTAGATATGCTGAAGGAATGAATCTTGGTTGGGAACACTGGCTAGCACATAAGTGGTACTTGAAACCAGGAGCTTTGAGAGCTCACTCAGAGAGTGTACAGAGTAGGTTTAGCTGTGGGCTAAGAGTGGGATCCTGGGGAATAATATCAACCAAAGGACAGTGTCAAGGAAAGAAGTCTTCTAAAGAGACAGAGAAAGAAACATCAGACCTCTAAAAGAACACTGATCAGAATATGGTGTTATGGAAAACCAAGCGATAAAGATGTTTCTAATTACCACCAGCTAGGCTCCAAGACCTATTTTTTCTGCTCACCTGCCTGTAGCCACCAACTTTTCTCCAATGTTTTTGTGAAACTCTTCTTTCCAGTTTATCTCTTAACTCATGGAAAAGATCTGAGGGGCAGAATATCCTGCAATGGAAACCAAAACTACCACTCAAGCAATGGTGACTGCTTGGACAAAGAAGTGGAGGCCCAGACCACCCAGACAAGTTCAAATTTAACCCCTGACTCATGCCTGTGCAGATGGACCATGGAGTGACCCATGGAGTAACTGAGGAGGAGCATGAGCCTCGTTTACATAATATACAATGCATATATAGGCATCTTTCCTTAAGGAGCATGTGCCACCTTATGCCCTCCTCTCCTTATGAACACAAGGCTCTCCTATCTGCATATCCATCCTAATACTAGATAAAAGGAACCCATCCACCCTTGCTCAGAAAGTCATGGCTTTAGAAGGTAATCCTTGTGATCTCCTTATTTGCTGCAAGTAAATTTTCCTTTGTCCCACAACTCACCCCTTGTAGTCTCTATCCGTGACTCCCCAAGGAGCAAACTCACCTTAGGTTGGTTATAGAATGCCTGAATGATGAAGAGTATTGGATGTTGGTTCATGTTCTTGTAGAAGAATAAGAATCAGAAGATAAGTAGCAGGAGGAGGAGAAGGAAGAGGAAAAGGGAAGGATGTAAAGAAGACCATTTGTGTTAATAAATTTGATCTGTGCAGGCAATTCTGTTAAGGGTTTTGTATGCATCTTGTCATCCAGTCTTCCAAACAACTGTATGAAACAATTACTTTTTTTTTTAATTTTTATTTTTTATAAACATATTTTTATCCCCAGGGGTACATGTCTGTGAATCGCCAGGTTTACACACTTCACAGCACTAACCATAGCACATACCCTCCCCAATGTCCATTACCCCACCCCCCTTTCCCAACCCCCTCCCCCCAGCAACCCTTACTTTTATAGTAAAATTCCATGATACCACAAATTCTTATCTAATATCATTGGCAGCTGCTCCTCAGACCCTGGTATTTCCAGTCAGTTAGCTGCTTTGGCTTAGCAGCCATTTTATAATCTCTGTAAGAATATAGCCCTGAAGTTTACATAACTGATTTTTTTTTTTTGGATCCCACTTACAGAATTATGACAGGGTTTGCTTCATTATCCCATTTTACAGGTGAGAGGATTATGGTTTAGGGAGATTAAATGATTCCACTTATCAGAGTCATGAGAATAGCAAGGGGGCATAATTTTCATGAGATTCCACTTTTTATGGTTAATTTGGTGTGTCAGCCTAACTGGGCACCCAGATATCTGATTAAACATTATTCTGGGTGTCTATGAGGGTGTTTCTAACTGTGATTAACATTTCAATTTGTTGCCTAAGTTAAGCAGATTGTCCTCCCCAGTGTGGGAAACCCTCACCCAATCCACCAAAGGCCTGAATTGAACAAAAAGGCTGGAGAAGGGAGAATTTACTCTCTGCTTGAGTGTCTTCAAGTTGGGACATTGGTCTTCTACCTTTGGGCTCAGACCAGACTCAGATTGCAACTAAACCATTACTCTCCTTGTTTCTCAGGTCTTTCGACGTGGACTCGAAGTATACTTTTGGTTTGGGTCTCCACAGTCTCCAGCCTCTAGATCTTGGGACTTCTCAGCTTCTCTTACCATGTAAGCCAATTCTTTATAATAAATCTCTCTCTCTACACACACACACACACACACACACACACTTATAGATGTATTTGAATCTGTTTCTCTAGAGAATCCTGATTAATATACCCACCCACTTCCACTTACCAACCAAACTCTAAATTAGCCTACTAAAAGGCACATTTCTTGCTATTTAAATGCAGCTTCAAAAGCCCTTCTGCACAAAAATTCTGGAGTTGTCAGTGGTCACAAGAACCGTGTTAATTAGCGTATAACAGTATCATGAACTTGAGAATACTTTATATTCCTTAAATACAGAATTAATTATTCTTTAAATATCCTACTTAATCTGATTCAACTTCTAGTGCTGTGTATTCCCTAAATGCAAAAGGGAAAGTTTTTTTTTTTTGATTCCTCTTAGATTTTGCACTGACAAATAGGGGAACTTCACAACATCAGCATTAGAATTCCCCAGAAACTCTGTAACAGCTCATCTTTACTCAGAGGCATAAAAAAGTGACCTATTTGCTAAGTCTATTGTTCATTTTCATACACGCAGCACTAATTAACATTAAAAAGCTCCACCTCCCTCCTTATAACTTTGATAAAAACTGGATATTAAATTAACATAGCCCAGCTCCAGCTTCAGGACAGAAATTATGCCATCAATGCTCAAGATATTTCAACAGGGAAGATATGCTAAAGTTTTTGTAAGCCATCCATCATTTGAAGTTAACAGTATAATATTGAGTTTTTATAAGGTAACTTATAAATAAGCACATTAAAAGGAGATAGTCACAAATCAAATTGCCCTTCATGAGATCACATGTCATGTCTTATATATTATATATCCTTCCATGTGCCAAAAGATCTTGGTTGGAGATACACTAAATAGAAGACCGATTTGGGGGGGAGGGGCATTTATCATATGATGATTTTTCCTTCATCAGGAAATGATGAGGTGGATAAACTGACTGTGGGACTTCTACAGTATAGTTCTTTGAGAACCTGATGATTCGTTACAAATGCACCAAAGAAAGGTATGTATATAAGGAGTATTTTACAAAATGTACATATTTTAAGTTTCGCTATAGAGAAATAAGGCATGCAATATACTTGGTGGTAATTCTATTAGAGAATGAATGAAGCATACTTCTTAGTGCCCTAAATAAGGGGAGAAAGTTATAATTAGATGTCACCACTATCAATTTAATTAGTCTTTCAAAGAGGGGTCAGTCCTCCTTGCCTCTTGGAAGCAGACATCAGGTCATGCCATGGAACTTGTCATGCCTGAACCTTTGATTTTGCATGTTCTTACCAAGAAAGGAGATTTCAGCTGCCTAGTCTTTAAAAACAAAAGAAAATCCATCAAAGAGAAATCAGAAGAGCAATATCTGGTTTTTACTTAAAATTATTTTCAGAAAAGATAAAAATAAAAAGTTGTGTTGAAAACCTTCTGAATAATTTCTAACACTTGGACTTCTGAATTTTTAATTTCATACCTTATAATAGGAATTCATAAATTTAGGTACAGAGGATGGAAGGTAATGTATGTTTGTTGATGAAAGTACCTGAATACCATGATGCTCAAACCAAGCTTTGCACAAAGTGACTTCTTCAGATTCAATGAACAAAATTACCTCTTATCATAGGAAAAGAAAATTTTTAAATGAAAGGCAATGATGAGTGAGCCTTGACATCTATTGATATGTGGCTCAAGAAACAGATGCTCATACTACCTAAATGTAAATCAAGAAATAGTTTTATTTCAAACTAATACTTAATAGGAATACAAATTAGAGAATCTGGGATTCTTCTACAATGTGTTCAAGAATTCATTTAGCACTTAATGTAACAATTAGATGGCTTTCAATACTATTAGGAAATTCCATCTACATCTGAAGAGATCTCTTTTTGGTTTCAACCATCAGTTACCTATTATTTTAGTATTTTAAAATTATTATTATTATTATTATTGTTATTATTATGTATTCTTTCAATAGTTCCCCATTATCCATGGGAGTTGTCTTCCAAGATCCTCAGTGGATGCATTGTGACTTAACTTTAGTCTCCTATTGATCTGCTGATGGTATGTTAGAAGAAAGGTCATTTACTTCCACGGTAGACGATAGGTAACTGAATCATAGAAAGTTAAGATCACTGATAAGGGGGAAATATGTATTCAGTAAATTCAGACTGAAGTGGATCAGTGTCTTCATTTGGTTCACTTCGATGTAGCAAGTGTTGACAGAGAATCAGCTGTGCTGTGGGATCTGCGCTAGAAGCAAGGGTGTTGAGCTGTTGTCCAGGCTTTCCTCAGCTCAGTGCAAGAGAGATATACCCATGTTCGACAATCATGAATGTGCATTTTGAAAAAACACTGTGGGAACATAGAAGGAACAAATGTCTCTGCTTCCATATGACCGGGATTTAAAATAATGAGTAAGATTTTACCAATTCTTTCACCCACTCTTCTTCCACAAGCCTTCCTCCTGTCCACTCTCTTCACAGTCAGGTTGCATTTTATGAATACATATCAGATTATGCCTTTCTCCTCCTTATACCCTCCCACTGGCTAATGACTTCCCACTGAACTTAGAACAAGGCCCAGTGTCTTCTCCAGGGGGATAAAGTCCTTCTGTGATCTGGCTTTGGCCCTTCCAACCTCATCTCACATTGCTTCCTGCTCCATTTCAGAAAGGCTTCCTGCTCGTCACACTTGATGCCCAAACCCACAGCAGACACTTAGATCTGCTGTTTCCACTGCATGGGAACCCTTCCTCGATATCTTTAAATAGATGATTTCTTCTCATTCAGCTAGCAGGATAAATGCCACCTTCTCAGAGAGGCCTTCCTGGTCCTTGCTGTTTAAACATTCTCTAAAGTACCATCATGTTTTTAAATTTTCTTTCTAGCATTATCTGAAAATATTGTACTCATTTATTTTATGGTCAATCGTACCACAATCACCCCTATGTCTGTGGAATGTAACCTTCAGAGAAGGAGCCCTATTTGTCATGTTCACTCTGTATTCCCATTTCTAAGAGACAGGGCCTCATATACCCCAGGAGCTCAAAAATCATTGAGGAATAAATGAATTGCAATCACTGCATTTTCAGATTCTTTCTCCATTTTAAATAGTAAGGAGGATTCTGGTAGAGTTTTCTTTTTGTACAAGTGAATATACCAATTTATATTTTGATGTAATTTTACCAACTTAATGATCAGCTTTTAAAGGAAGGCCAAGTTTAACATAATAAAGAAAAGGTATAGAAAGTCTTCGTGACATCTATTCCTCAGAGTCCTTGGCCAGTGCTGTTAGCCTCTCATGACACTAAATTCACAAATGTAAGAAAAATTAAAAATAAATTACCTCCTCCTCTTTTTATGTTTTCAACAGTACCATTGTCTTTGAGTGTTCCCCAAAGGGGGTACATGGGGTCAGTTTGCACATAACTAGCAAGGTTGAAACACTATTTCAGTTTTGTTGCAATGTTCCCTTTATGGGAAGGCTAACATTCCAATATTATTAAAAATGCAAACCAATAAGACATGAAATGGCTTGCTTATTGCTAACATTTATGCAAAACCACTTAAAATGTTAAAAATATTAATCTCCTACCCTATGTAGCAATTAATGCTACACAGATGACGACAATTGTTTTTTTCCACTGGAAAATCACCAGCAATCCACATTCTCTTCTACTTAATTAACACAACTATATATATCCTTCAAAGTCACAGGAAACTGGTGTAATTGCTTTTGTAAATTCAACTACTCTCCAATGAAGAACAGATTGCTAAATTAAATGCAAGTAATTTGAAGCTTTAAAAAAATCAAGAATAGAGACATTCTTGCCCCTGTATAGTATGAGGTGATATAAAGGTCAGGGACGAAAAAAGAAAACGTAAGAATTCCTGGACCTGTGTTAGATTCTCTGTTGAGATATTAGGTATATTTTAAAGACCATTTGTCAAATGAACATCATATAATATAAAATAATTATGCTTCATAATCAGCCACAACATGGTTAATATAGAAATGTGCTGAATTGATTTGGAATAAAAGATTGTGTGTGTGTGTGTGTGTGGAATAGCCCTGAAGTTTCTAAAAAGCCAAAGAAAATAAGGATTGGAGAAACAAGGTGGAAAATAATTTTAAAGTTTTTTACTTGTTTTTTTTTTTTTTTTTGTTTTTTTTTAATCCAGAGAAGATAAAAGAGAGGGTAATGGGAAAGTGGGAAAAGAGAAAGGCAGAAAAGCAGAATCAGAGGTGAAGATACACTCACACACACTCCATTCTCATTATCTATGGATTCTGCATTTGTGAATTCGCATAACCAGTAACACTTATTTATACTTTAGGCACTTTCATGATAATTCGTGGACATGCACATGTGCAGAGCAGTGAAATATTTGAGTTGCTAGGCACTAACATTCTCAGATGAGAATAAGGTGAAGCTCTGCCTTCTTGTTTCAGGTCTCATCTTGTAAACAAGTGTTCTGTTTGTAGTATATTTAATGTTGTGTTTTGAATTTTTGTGCTTTCTGTTGGTGACTATTTATAATGGTCCCAAAGCATAGGACTGAAGTGCCCTAAGAACAAGCAGGCTGTGATGTGCCTTGCATAGAAAATATAGGTATTAGATAAACTTCATCCAGCCATGAGTTATAATACTGTTGGCTGCAAGTTCAATGTTAATAGATCAACAATCTACATTAAATAAAGTGTCTTTAGAGAGTAAAACTTACAAAACAAGGTTGTGCATTGATCTCTTGACAAAAATGTAACCAGAGGCTCACAGGAACCTAGCCCCATATTTCCCTTAGGAGCAATGATTCAGTATTTGCTAATTCAATTTTGCAGTGACTTTATAAACTACTGAGAATAATAAGAATCAACTGTGAGTGTGTGGGCGCACACACATACGTGGGTATGTATACAGTTGATTTTAACTATTTGCAGCAGCTATGTTATATATGTATATAGAGAGAGACAGAGGGCAAAAGAGGTAGAACAAGAACACTATCTTATGTCTTGATCAAATGTGGATTGCTTAAGTGAATAGAGAAGAAAATGATCAGATGAACAGGTGAAGGTTTAATTCAGAGTGAAGAAATATTCTGAAGTAATCACAAAATGTAAAAAAGGAAGAAGAAGAAGAAGAAGAAGAAGAAGAAGAAGAAGAGGAAAAAGAAGAAGAGGCAGGAGGAGGAGGAAGGCGAGGAGGGGGAGGAGGAGGAGAAGGAACTTCGAGAGTACACCTGTCTAACTTCTTCATTATGCGGACATGAGGATGTGGGAATGGGCATAATGGTCAATGGAAAGTCTCTGGAGTCCAATTCAAATCTTCACTTTCATTTTCATAACTTCTGTGGACTTCGTTTTATTATCTGTAAGATGGGGATGATTATACAAATATAGGTATGTACATATATATATGAATTATATATCTCATAGGCTTATAGTGATAAATAGGATAAAAAATCAAAAACTGTAGAGCAATGTGTATGTCATGTATTCGAGCATTCAATTGCTAGTGTGATTATGAGTAAGTGAACCCTCAGGTACACATTAACTTAGAAATTTGCTGGTGAAAACCAATCTCCATGTCCTCTTATCCCCTGCTTAGTGTTTTACCATTGTACCATTCTAGGGCCAATGAAGCACCAGTTGGGATGACTTACCTCTAGTTGCTATAATAATGGTTGGCATGGAGAGGTTTGTAGTCCCTAAATATGCTTTCATAGTATAGAATACAGGGTCATAGGAAAAGAAATGTAAGGTGGTTAAAAGAAAGAGTGATGCCTGTCTCAGTTTTCTTCTAAAAGAATATCATTTCCACATAACAGAAGAAGTCATACTAGGTCTTACCCAGCCCTTATTCAATCCCCTGTATTCATAAAATGAAATAGATTTTGATTCCCACTATGAGAATAAAGCAAACTACTGAAGAAGGAAGAGGCTTGTCTTTTTTTCTTTTAAATAAAAAAAAGTAACTGTATCCTAAATCCTCAGTTTCTTTATATAGAAATAAGACTTTGTGAAATACTCTCTCTCTCTGACAAATAAATAAATAAAACCTTTAAAAAAAAAGATTCTGTCACATAAAATAGCAGTGTTTCTTGTTGCTGCTGTGGTTGCTATTTTGTTTTTGTTTTTTAATTTCATAGTCATACAAAATGGGGCCTCTCATGAAAGGACTGTACCTCAGTCAGTTGTCCCATGTGTATACTATTATATGTTTGAAGGTTGCTCTGTAGCTAATGAACTCTAGGCCATAAAAATTCACCTCATTAAATTTCAAAAATATTACAAATAGGTAAAGAGATGCTAAATAAATCATCAGATTTACTAAATCTAAGTGTTTATTTTTATTTTTATCCATTTCTAGAGTAGATGAGGCATTCCTCACCGTCAGAGTGTAGGGTTAATGTATGAGAAGACCATTAAACTCCCATCATTTAAACATGATAACTGCCTCGTGTGTCTACATAATGTTTCAAAGCTATTCTTAAGCCATTTAAGCTTTTCAATTTACACTAAACATCCACCAAGAGATTTTTCTATTAAATTTAGTGCAATATTTTAAATGATCGGCACACTCAATTTTAAATAAATTTTAGAGTAAAAGTAATTTCTAAAGACATAACTTACATAATTTTCCTCAATGCACCACTGGTTCTGAATAGTGGCTTTCAACTTTAAGTCACTAAAAATCCTTTTGAATCCCCAGGCAGCTACACTTTGTATAAATCTAACGTAAATTTTAAGGAGTTAGTTTGTGCTAAAATGACAAAGTCAGTTTCATACACTTACATATTTCTGGTTGCCCAAAACAGTTGAAAATAGCAAGTATTTCACAAAGTATTATGTAAACAACATGGAAAGCACTAGGAAATTTTCAGATGAGTATTAAAAATATTTGTTTCCTGATAACATTTCTGATCTGCTAAGAAGGCTATCGGCCAGGATATCATTTCGTGAACCAGTGCATCCTGGGACTTGGGGGTCTGTGATTGGGAACTTGGGAATTTCACCTGGAAAGAGCTGATGACAATTGGGAATGATTGACTGGCTCATCAATGAAGACAGAAAGCTGAGGTAGAATACAAAGAATCTATTGATAGCTTTTGTCTGTGGCAGACAGAAGCCTAAGGGAAGGGTGACTGCTCTCTCCTAGTGTCATGGATGTCACATGATAGAAAGTTTTATGTTTGTTTCTGACATTAGGCAAACAAAAACCTTTTGAATGCTGAATTAGGCTCTTGTTTTGAGCCTGGAAGCTGCTACTCGTTCCTATTGATGAGTACTGATCTGATTGCAGCCCTTTCATTTTTACGGTGTTAACTGTGTGGGGAATGTGGATAGAAGGCCTGAGACAGGCCCACGGACCTTATCCCTGCAGAGTTCACATAGCTTTTGGAGTTTTCTTTTTTGGTTGGGGGGGTGGGGTAAGGGGGGAGGGGACGGGGTGTCTCAGGAGTGTACGAATCTCTTTGCTTAAATGAACAATATGAGTTAGGCCTTCTGAAACCAGTTTAGCAAAAGACCCTTTTTTCTTTTCCCTCTGGAGAAGGATATAACACTATCACCACGATTCAGCTTTGCTTGTCTGGGTCTGTGCAAATTGTGAGGGAAAGAGAGCTTTGAGGGAGCCCTTCCTGTTTCCTTTGGTCCCTGTGATCTGTACTCACTTGAGGTTCTGAGGTTCAAAATTCGATGACTTGGCAGGAAAAGATAAATTCATTTTTTAAAGACCTGGTGAGGATTGTATTCTTGTTGAGGGAGTCCTAGATTGGGAAAACCAAAGCCATTTTTAAAGCCCTTGATTATGGCCGACTTTTAAATATATACATTCACTTTGAATTAAAAGAATCCAGAGAAATGAGAATAATTTCTGCTTTCTGTGGCCAGACTTTGAAGTGGAGAAATGTATAACTAAAAGCAAATAGCATAACCTGTTTTAATCAAAAGGAGTCTAGCAAGAAACAATCAATTAAAGAACAGTCTGATTCTCTGCGACATCAATGTATGAAAATCTGTTAGATGCCAGATTGTGTCTCAAGACACATATGATGAACTGAACAAAATGACCTGCTAATAGCTTTTACGGGTAATAAATGCATCATGTTATTGGTAATTCTGCAGATGGTAAATCAAGCTAATATGGAAGCTGAAACAAGCTACTTGTTAAATATAGTTCAAAATGATCTTCTCAAAAACTGTTATTCAAAAATTGTATTGCACAGAGAAGAAAGATGATTCCTCCTTATATTTCTAGGCATCTTAAATGGATAAACATCCCCATTCTGCCATGGAGGCATTTTAATTTTTAAATCCTTTGGAGAGAGCATGCCTGAAATAAATTTAAGCTGAGAAACGCTATGTTTATTTAGATTATGAGCAGGAACTAAAATGTAAAACCTGGGCTGAAATTGAAGTGTGACCTTCCTGCATACAATGCACATTAGATGCTAGTTCCAGTCAGCATTTGGAACACTGACCCGGCAAATCTGAACATTTGAGCACAATGCATATTAACAAATTACGGAGGGATGGACATGCCATTCCTATTATTGACTCTCTTGAATAGCTTCATTTGCCTAAAGAACCCTTTAGCTTCAATTTTATTGTTGTTATAGGATCTAAAGTAGATAGCAGCACAAGTCTAGGAAAAGTAGAGATAGGACAGTGGTCCAAGAAATCACTCTTCAAGGAAAAAAAAAAAGACAATGACTGCCCATGATTTACAAAGGCAAACTCAGTCAAATGAAAGGTACAGTTGACTTTGGGGATGGTCAGGTCAGATTGCTGAATCTCCAAATGGGTCCTCCCTATCTTTGAGCAGGTGACTTATTACCTAAAATCATTTCATTTGCCTGTTTATGTCATGTAAGTAACTCACGTCTTTGTATTCACTGGAGATAAGATCAATTCTAAGTATGTATTTCTTTTGAAAGAGATGTTATTTCAAGTATATAAATAGAAAATTTGTAATAGGGTTTATGTTTTTTTTTTAAGATTTTATTTATTTGTATGACAGAGAGAGAGAGAGGGAGAAAGACAGAGCACAAGCAAGGGGAGTGACAGAAGGAGAGAGAGAGAAGCAGACTCCCCACTGAGCAGTGTGCCTGATATGGGGCTCCCTCCCAGGACCCTGGCATCATGACCTAAGCCAAAGTTAGGCGCTTAACAGACTGAGCCACCCAGGCGTCCATGTAATAGATTTTATCTTTAAGTAAATGTAATTTAATATGTATTGTGGTTTTTTTTTCAGATATATGTTTTCATATATATATATATATATACACACACATACATACATATCATGTATGTATACAAATATACAGATACATGCACACATATTATCATTTTATATTGCATTTTAGTTCTAGATTTACCTATTACCTGGAACATCTTAAAGAAAAGCAATTAATGCCTTAAATTTCCAGATTTTAACAGTAGCAAAATGTTAGCTAGTTATCAATACTCTATGATATGACTTCGAGGACAGTGCCAGTGACAGCAATCCTATCTTCTAGCAGTAGGGAAAAAAAGGGGGTAAAATATTACCTTGTTGGAGGAACAGATGTTTGCAGTCCATTAACATCCATTTATACAGTACCGAATCAGAAATTTATAATAAAACTAATCCTAGGCCAAATTGTGAAGTTGGGACTATTATAATCAGCAGTTCCTGAATTCCCCTAAGTAGTCCTTTTCACAAAGATTCCTAATGTCTTCCCTAACTCCCCACCTCTGTCATCCCCATTTATTCAATTTACTCAAGCACTATAATAAAGGCATAAATGAGATAATATCTCTGAATTTTTCTAGGATGTTTCCAGTGAAAAGTAACAGAAAAAACAACTGTAAATGGCCTAATCAATATGGACACCGATTATTTCACATAACAAAATGTCTAAAAGTAGGTCAGCTCCGAGGTTCATTGGTCATTAGAATACTAGGAATCTAGGATCTGTCTGTCTTGTGCTGTTCACCAAAACAGTGGTAATGTTAAAGTCAAATTATGAAGTATATTTATTTATACATATTTTTATCTTCCTATACAATTAAGAAATAATATTTCACATATTTATTTTTTTCATGACTAAACAGGATTTATTCTAGGAATTAAGTTCCTTTTCAATTTATTTCTAATTTTTATTATTGAAATATAGTTGACAGACAATGTTATATTCACTTCAGGTATACAACCTAGTGATGAGAAAATTCTATACATTGCTTAATGCTTACCATAGTAAGTGTAGTTACTATCTGTGACCATACAATGTTGTTACAATATTATTGACTATATTCCCTGGGCTATCCTTGTCATCTCCATGAGTTACTTATTTTATAACTGGAGGATTGTATCTTTTAATCTCTTTCCCCTGTTTCACTCATCCTTCTAACCCCCACAGTTTGTGCTCTATATTTATGAGCTCGTTTTTGTTTTATTTTGTTTTCTAGATTCCAGAAATAAATAAAATCATATGGTATTTTTCTTTCTCTATCTGACTTATTTTACTCAGCATAATCCCCTACAGGTCCATCCATGTCACAAATGGTAAGATTTCATCCTTTTTTTGTGGCTAAATAATACTCCATTGTGTGTGTGTGTGTGTGTGTGTGTGTGCGCATGCACATACGTGTGTACTACATCTTCTTTATTCATGGATCAATAGACACTTGGGCCACTTCCGTATGTTGGTTATTTTAAATAATGCTACAATTAATATAGGGGTGCATATCTTTTCAATTTAGTGTTTTTATTTTTGGTGGTAAATACTCAGAAGTGGAATTACTAGATCAGATGATAAAAGAAACCAGATATTAATCAAATGTGCAAGGGTGTAATTCTTTCTCACTTTTCTTTGGTCTAAGTTCTTCTCATTATCTGGAAATATTCCAAGATAGAAGATCCGAATGAAGCTATGTATTTAATACATGTTAGTCTGTGGCTTTATTATGCTATTTACTCTACCTATTCTTGCTGTGTTGAGACAGGGTAGAGGTGCTGACAGAGTTGGGGAATTGTGGAAGGGGAGACCACATCCCAAACTGGAGGAACTCCAACATTTCTCCCTACAAAATATATCTAGTAAAGAGTATTTAAAAGGGATAGCTCTGCAGTCAACTCTAACATGAAAGAGAAAACAAGAAGCAGTGAGAATCTGATCATGATATGGGGTTCTTAATTCTTAGTAAGATCAGGCACATGTAATGTTTGGCAGTCTTGTTTAGAAAAATGCTCTGAAAATGTCATGCAGGTTATGTTGGACTCCTCACATGAGTAACTGACTTCCCTGGATGATGAGGCATAATTAAATTAACTCCAGAATATAAAGTTCATAAGACATCACAAAAGACTTCAAATAGCCAATGAAATCTTAAGGAAAAAATAACAAGGTTGGAAGCATCGTACTTCCCAATTTCAAATTATATTACACAGTTATCATTATCAAAACAGTATGGTATTAGCATAAAAACAGACACACAGATCAATGGAACAAAACAGAGAGCCCAGAAATAAACCTTGTACACTTTTGTGAGAGTGTAAATTGGTGCAGCCACTATAGAAAACAGTATGGACAGGCTCCTCAAGAAATTTAAAATAGAGCAATCGTGTGATCCAGTGATCCTGCTTCTGGGTATAAGCTAAAGGAAATGAAATCTGCTCTCCCATGTTCATTGTAACATTATTTATAATAGCCATGGTGTGGAAACTACCTGTGGGTCCATTGACAAATAGATTGATAAAGGAAATGTGAAATACACACACACGCGCGCGCGTGCGCACACATGCACGCACACACTCACACACACTCACACACACACTAGAATATTATTCAGCCTAAAAAAAAAAAAAAGGAAATCCTGCCATTTGTGACAACATGCATGAAGCTAGAGGACGTTATGCTGAATGAAATAAGCCAGGTAGAGAAAGACAAATATTTTATGCTATCATTTATATGAAGAATCTGAAGAGTAAGCAAACAAGCAAAAGGTAAACTCATAGAAACAAACAAACAAAAAAATAGAATGATGGTTGCCAGGAGGAAATGAGGAACAGGTGGCAAAAGGGTACAAACTTTCAGTTACAAGATGAATAAGGTCTAGGGATCTAATGTATAACATAATGATTATCATTGATAACACTGTCTTATATAATTGAAATTTGTTGAGAGAATTTAAGTGTTCTCACCAGAAAAAATAAAAGATAAATATATGTGAAGTGATGTATGTTAATTACCTTGATATGGGAATCTTTTACATGTCTGCATATATATCAAACCATCACATTGTATACTTTAAATCTATTACAATTCTATTTGTCAATTTTATCTCAATACAAAGCTGAAAAAAGCATAGTCCACAGCAAACCAAGCCTGGAATGTCCACTGATCTCTCTTGACAAGCTCTGTCAAAAAATGTAGATATCCAACTAGTTATTCTTCTGATTAATAAAATGATAGAAATGTTTCTTTTTTATTTATGTTTCTAATAGTCAATGCTTTACCTTGGTGTATGAATTTTCTTAGCTTTATCTGCTTGCGGATAGTCATTCCTCCAGCCAGCCACAAAAGAAAAATTATGCATCAGTAGATATTCTGTGTAGAAAAATTATATCATCTGCTAAAAGCACTTCTTTTAGACACTCCATGAAGATAAAAAAAAATGAGTTGGAAACCAGTAATAAACTTTTAAGACAATAACTTAATGTTCTGAATCCATTGATAAATCACTGGAATATGTGTGACATTGACACGTGGGGAAAAGTAAATATGATGAACAAAGAAAGAATTTTGTGAGCATGCTCTCCTTTTAAGACTTCTGTAAAGCTTAATGGCCTTGACCTACAACCACAATACTTTGGCTCCTCTTTCCTATTATCCTTTTCTCAGATCTATGTACAATCCATGCTTTTTCTCCTATTTACATTTTCTAGTGGTATGGCATGGAAAGAAATATTCTCCAAGGGCCAAAGACTGTAGTACACAGCACACCTTGATTCTGCTTCCAGCCCTTCTATTCCTCCTGGAGATATTATTCCGATTATGATTCAGATTTCTGTTAAACATGCAATGGAATTAAAATGGTTTCACAATCACCCTTCCACATAAGTTCAGGCATCACAGTGCTATTGCTGTTTTTGGTAGCAGTGCTAATAATTGCACGGGGTGGGGGTGGGGTGGGGTGGGATGGCTACTGTCTTAGGTGACATCTCCTTACGAGGTAGGTGGTTCAAAATCAGAATTCAGCCTGAGATATGTGCATGGCTTAACTTTCTTCAACAAGATTTTATTACTGACAAAGAGAAGGACTTCATTATAAACTGGTCTCATTTATAAGAGAAACTCACATCATGGAGTCCAAGGGCTGTGTGATGGGGAGGCCTCATATTTTCAGTAAATCACTCATTACTAAAGTAAAACTAATCATGAGACATCTGATTAATCCAGCCAACATTTATGAGATATTGTTTATGAGTTATTAGGAATGAACAATGAATAAATGAGCTTTTGACAAATAACATGAAAAACTTTTCCAACTTTTGTCTCTTTCTTCTAACATCTTGAGATTTTGCTGTCACTGACTGATGTGGAGGTAACCTATTTACACGGAATCAAACTTGTTGACATTTAAGTGTTAAAAAAAAACCTCACTATCTAAGCAGTAAAAAGAATATAGGAATGACATTCACGGATATTTCCAGCTGTCAACAAGTCAGGTTTCTTTACTAACTGTGAGCCCTTGAAGTATTGTGTTCTTTGGATAGAGTGAGAAATACTGTTACTCCAGGTTTTGTTTTTTTCTTTTTAAATCCATATACTTGTCTGTACTAATTAGCAAAATATCATGAGTCTCTCTACTCCTCCCATCTCTAATGTGCATGATCTTTCTTTTAAACAATAGCAGAAACAATTTTTCATGCATTTGTCACACAGATGGAGTAGGTGATCACTCACACAAAACCAAGGACATCACCATCCCATAAGAAATAATTTAATTAAAGATCTATTTTTAGTAAGTAGGTAAGTAGTAGCACAAATTGTAAAATATTCCTAAATATAATCATAGAAAAAAGATTAAACAGGAACCTCCCATTCTTTTAATCTCCCTGAGGAAAATATCACTCCTCATGTGGGCATTGAATGAAGAAACCCTCACAGATGCCTCAGTGGGACATCTACCCTTGCGAGTGACCACTCTGTTACTGAGGAGAATGGAATGAGCTCTGTCTCCTTGCTTCTCCTTTTCTAAAATGACATAAAGGCAGAAATGGCAAAGGTGCAGAAAAGTTAATACCACACCCCTCCTCCTTCTAAGTATTAATTTTACTGAGAAAGGAGTTCTTACTCATTTCATGGCATTCTGGAAAGGGATGCAAATATTTGTCAGAAGGAAAATTGTGTAATATAGTAATGAAGCATGTTAAGCTAGCCAGACTGATTTCTGATTTTAGCTCCACCACTTACTAAGGGTAAAATCTTGACAAATGACTCAATTTTTTGGTGCCTCAGTTTTCTCATCTGTTAAATGAAGGTTCTAAATAATTTTTTTTTAAAGATTTTATTTATTTATTAGTCAGTGAGAGAGAGAGAGAGAAAGATAACAAGTAGGGGGAGCAGCAGGCAGAGGGAAAAGGAAAAGCGGGCTCCTTGCTGACCAGGGAGCCCGATGCAGGGCTGTCCCAGGACCCTGGGATCATGACCTGAGCCGAAGGCAGACGCTTAACCAACTGAGCCACCCAGGCGCCCCACATTCACTTTACAGGTCGTTTTGCCATCAAGAATGTTGTCCCTCACTTTCTGAAACCAGACCTCTTATTTCCACAAATTCACACCCACAGGGTATTCATGTGACACTAGACTTTACGAATGTCATGGGGAGAATAAGAAATGTTTACGACAGGAAAGTAAAGAAATTCCAATTGCATTGAGGCTTTTATGTTCTTCAGGCTATTCCATGGCTGAAGTTTGTCCTGTGGTAATTCACACTGACGGAAACTCATGAGAACTGGTTTTTTGATCTGCCTCCTTCTCCCTCTCATTTTTCCTCCTCAGCTGCTTCCCTCTGAGCACCAAATTTCTCTCACTTGTGCACAGCAGCTAAATAATTTCCAGTAGCTATTCCCAGTCTGACCATTGCATAACCCAATCCTTTAATATGCTCTGCAGGATCAAAAGACCTTCCATTTTATAGAACTAGAAAACCATTATTGTTTTAAATAGCAATTATTCTTCTTTTCATTATGTTCACATTTACTTAAGGTTTTTCAGTTCTTGTTAGTTTTTACCTTTGGTATTACCATGGTTCTAGAGTGGAGAAAGTTGTTTGTTTGTTTTTTTAACCGTTATAAAGAGTTTTAATTAAACTATCCCCTTCCCCTGCCTATTTATAATATTGGGAAGCTGCAAAAAAAAAAAAGAGTTTTCTTAGGTTTTTATGTTTCTTAGGTTGTTGTTTTTGGGTTGTTTTTTTTTTGTTTTTTTTTTTTTTTTTGCAAAATATGTCTGTCAGTTTCATGCCTGTCTCCAAAATACTTGAAATGTAAACAACTGAGTTTATTTCAGACACATGATATGGAAGACAAATTAACTGAACAAGGATTGGAGAAGATGTCCTGATATTTTGTTATAGTCTCTGGCCTCATTTCATTATTTCTATAGGTACTCTCAATCTTCACTCTGCTATTTATTCTGACTTCTGTTCCTTGTGGCAAAAGTTGTGTTCTTTATACATTTAACACACAACTTGTAATACATTTGTTGTTTCATCAAGTTTAAAGTATTATACTAACTCTTTCAGTCTTGTAGTTACAAGTTGAAATTTATTGAAAATTATAGTAAGAGAGCTTAACTCTTTTTCCTCAAGATTTACACAACTCCAACTTAAATTAAATAAATGTTTTGAAGGCAGCATTTCTTTGTTTTAAACTATGGTATTCATGTAAGAAAAAACGCCAGTAAAAATTTTTTTTAAAGATTTATTTATTTATTAGTTTGAGAGAGAGAGAGAGAGAGCATGAGTTGGGGGTGGAGGCAGAGGGAGAGAGAATTCTCAAGCAGACTGACTGCTTATCATGGAGCCCCATACGGGGCTCAATCCCAGAACCCTGAGGTTCTGCAGGGCTCTATTCAGCTGCCTTGTAGTAGGTGCTAGAGTGGTATCATTATACTTATTTCTAAGGAGAGTTAGTTCAAAGCCCCCATCATATAAAGAGGTAGGGAAGTACAAGGATATTGTAGTACTTGTAGAACTGAAACCAAGAGTCAGTCACTTAACCAACTGGGCCACCCACGTGCCCCAATAAAAATATTTTTGAACAACCATATACATAAGAGAAGAGAAGAACAAACAAAACAAATGTATTATTCATTAATAGAAAAATTAGTATTAACAGGTGAGATAGGAATAAAATAATCTATGGAAATTAAACATATCACCAAAAAGAATGCTATAAACTCTCAGGTTCTTAACCATATTTTCAAAATGAAAGAAAATTTGAAACCCTAGGTATTTCAACTAACACGAATCATTACACTGCTTTTCTGAGTACTTTTATGAGCATAGATCAACATAAAGTTTCATTTCAGTTTTTCTGATTATCCATACTGCTTTTTAAATGTGTAAGGCCATAGAGGTTTTTATAATTGTAACTTCTAAAAATAACAATAATTACCTGACTTCCCTTGTTGCCATCACATTAATTTGAATACTAAAAAATATTTTTAAATTTAGAAGAAAAAAATAATAACAAAGGGCATGTTAATGTATTAAATTATCAAAGATTAAAAAATTGGAGGGAATTCATGTTCTCAGTAACCTTTTGAAATTTAAGGTGAAAGTGATGGCATTAGCCCTTTGCCAGATGGTGTTTTCTTTAGAAAATGTTAGCAACATTTCATTCTTAAAATAACTTCTCCCTTTGACAAGCACTGAGCTGTATACTTAGATGGCAACAATTTAGATAGAATCAAGGAAAAGTTGAGAAAGTCTAGGTTTAACAAGAAAAAAAAATTACTATTGACATGGTTCATTCTAGTTCAACCCAAAACATGGAGTGGGATTTTTGTTTTTTCCCATTCAGTAAAGTTTTTTCTTTATTCATTTTTTCCTCCACTTGGAAGCCCTCACTCAATGCTCGTAAGCTTACATTCTCTGGACACTTCCTGGGAGTGGTGGGTGGATGTTGGCTATCAACAGGATAATATTTCTCAAGATGAAGCTTATACTTTATTTTTAGATTTCCTGCTCATGGCCAGAGGAGGACTGAGAGTAAATATGATGTTTGGAATCATAGAGCAACCTGTCAAAACGTACTGTCCCAGAAAGTAGTGCATTGAGAATTTCAACTCCTATGTGACTTTGGTATCATGAGCTGATTACATGTATGTATAAGTCTATTTTCCCCATTCTTAGCATATAGCTAAATAAACTTTTTCATTAGCACCATTTTCACCAAATCACTATAGGGCAGAACCTATAGAAGCTCAGTCTAGGAGCAATGACCTTGAGATCATCAAAAAGAATTTTTATCATTGTGAGACATTCTTGCCTTTATATATTTCAGACTTAATTTTCCCAAACTATTTTTACATATATTTACTTTTTTCTGAGTTACTCTAAGTTACAGTGAGATTAATAATTATTATTATCAGTTGCTTGTTGTGTGTCATATATTGGGCTAAGAATTTTCTTATTGGCATCATCATCCAGTGAGATGGACACTATTATTGACCATATTTTATTGATGAGGAAACAGAACAAGAGAGATTAAGTTGTGTGTGAATCACAGAAATTCAACTGCTATTTGCTGAATTGGGAAAAGGAGAGTTAATGGCAGACACCAGAAAGCTCATAGATGGAAACAAGAAGACCTTAGAAATGGGATGGAGGATGGGGCTCTTCCAGAATCTCTTCTCAAATCTCCCCCATTCCTCTTGTTGCTGCTTCTTTCTAGGTGCTGGTATAGTGATTCCTGGCATCTCTGGAGTCACATACTAATAACTCTGTAACCTGAGAGGAAGAACACACTTTTCCTTGTGAAGTCCAACATGAACAACCAGGGAAGTACACAGAATGATAATATAACTCATCATAGTTCATTTCAAGCACTGTGCTAAAAACTATATACCCCACAAAAGTATTATGAGCTAGTTATTATTATCCCCAATTTTTTTTTTTTAATAAAGAAAGAAAACAAGCTTCGAGAGGTCAGGGGATTTGCCCAATATCCAGCAGTCAGAAGGTATTTGTGTTGACTTTCTCAATTAAGGTAGTGTGAGAAAAAGCTCTGTCTCCAGAATGACTCCTCCATTTACACTCTTGCTTTTTGGCCTGGCTTGGTTCTCCCACCCATCAGTGAACCAACTGCCATGGATAGGAGGATGTTATCCTGAAGGTTCAGCTGAAGTCTAGAGCCCATACTTATGGTCAGGGATTTAATTCTGATACAGAAAGAAGTGGCCACCTCAGAACTTCCCTGAGATTATGCCTTCAGTGAATAGGAGGTTGACTAGGAACTTAGCTCTGTATGATTCAAGATCCCAGACTCCTAACCCTACCTCTACTATTTTACAATAATAGTTTGTGTTGCTATTCCATTTTATAGATGAGAAAGTCAACACAGTGAAATCAAAACGTCTTCAAATTAACAAGAAATAGGGAGAAAGAAAACTTGACACTAGGTCTCTCCATTTTGACCCAGTTTTTTGTTCACTCTTCTATTCAGCTGCCTTGTAGTAGGCGCTAGAGTGGTATCATTATACTTATTTCTAAGGAGAGTTGGTTCAAAGCCCCCATCACGTAAAGAGGTAGGGAAGTACAAGGACATTGTAGTAAAGTCAGCTATGTATTTGGTTTCTAAATCAGTTTTCTAGGATACATAACAAGGTACCACAAAGTGGCTATCTTAAACAGAAATTTATTGTCTCAGTTCTGGAGGCTGGAAGTCTGAGTTCAAGGTGTCAGCAAGGTTGGCTTCTTCTGAAGCCTGCAAAGGAGAATCTTTTCTATGCCTCTTTCCCAGCCTCTGACGATTTGCTAGCAGTCTTCGGCATTCCTTGTTTTGTAGATGCATTGCCCTGATCTGTACTTTTATGTTTACATGGTGTACATGTATGTGTACGTGTCCCAGTTTCCCCTTTTTATAAGCACACCAATCTTACTGCCTGGGGGTGGGGGTCTACCCTATTCCAATATGGCTTTGACTTAATCAACTACAACTGCAACAACCCAATTTCTAAAACTGTCACATTCTGACATGCTGAGGTAAGGTTAAGGCTTCAACATATAAATTTGGGAAAGGGGCTGGGGGAGACACAATTCAACCCTTGGCATCTTTTCTAGTAAGAAAGAAGCTAACCCAAACTGACATAGCTTTTCTACTAAAGAAGATTTTCATTGTTCCTTTCATTTAAGGTAAAGAGGGAAATAATTAGAAATCAAGCTTTAAAAATATCTAGCCTCCATGGAGAGTCTGGAGGAAAGTTTACAAAAATTAAGTGGAATAATGGGAGAGAGGGAGATAGTTAACAAGTGAGCTTGAAAGAACTGGAATGTGGCAAAGCGGGTGGGAGGTAGCAAAAGTATGTTGAGGTGGCCAGAGCACCCTTTTGAAAAACATAGGATCAACTTGGTGGTTGGTTCTGATTCAAAATGACATTGAAAATGTAGAAAGTAGGTAGTATAGCTAATGCAACAGATATAAGAAGTCAACTTTGGCCTCATTATTGAAGATTAATCATTGGAGAGGGTGGTAAAAAAAACATAAGGAGAAAGAAAAACCGAGAGATCAAAGATTAGAATGCAGAGTCATTCTTGAATTCATCAAAAGGGTTAGCACATTATGAATAACATCTTTGAATCTCCTTTTTTCAACAAACCATTTCTGCATATTTCAAATGCAATTAGTGATTTAGTTTTCTGATATAAATTTCCTGGAAGACAATTGGATCTAATCAACTTTGCCTAAAAACATTTTTTTAGAATTTATAAATAATGATGATCCATATAATATAAACTGAAGTCTCATTATTAATGGAGTTCTTAGGTGACCTAATATATGTTACATGCTTAGAATAGTGCCTGGCACATAGCAGTAATTCATAAATGTTTGCTAGTATTATCATGTCACTGTTAAGCCCTCATAGGGCAAACAAAATAGAACAAAGTATAGATCGACTAGAGTAGTTTTGCTCCAAGCTCCTGCCACCTTAATGAATTCATCTTCACATGCTTTAGTAGCCATCTCTGATTTTTTTTAGATAATGTAATGTTGAAAAAATCCCAATATTCATATATGAAAAATAAGAAGCAGAGCTTTTACACTTTTCATTTATTCATTCAAATTCATTCAAAATACTACTGATAAATGTTTAGTATTTTCAACTTTTAAAAATTCTTTATTAGAGATTTAGTGAATCTCTAAAAATTATAATAAACAAAAAATTTAGGGGCATAAAACATCAGTTTGGAGTGAACGCTTCAGATAGTGGAAAGATAAATATCGATAATTTTAATTGATATTAATATTGAAGTGATAATTTTGCATTTTGATCTACTGTCATGAGAAAGCATATTAAGCAATTTTGGATATCTAAGATTAAGCCAATGTAGTATGGTAATATAATGTGTTAAATATAGATACATTATTCATATAGGTATGTAAGTTCTTAGGGCTGTACTGAAAATTGTTGAGGTTACAAATGAAGTATAAGCCATGTTTCTCATTAGTGTTATTACTCACTTTAGCATTCTTGTATAATGATTTTACTGGAAGTTTTATACCAAGTATCACTCACCCATTTGTATAATTTTAGTATAATTCTATTTTTATGTTCTCTGTCCATCTTAGGTGCTCAGTTAATATTATTAATATTATTATTGTTATTGTTTTATATGATCTTAGTTATGACCTCTATAATTTAACCACTTAACGTGTTTTTTTAAATCATCTTTAAAGTCTCAGGTACCATGACGTCCAACACTTATAATCACAAACTCATACTCACAACAATCGACTAAATCTGTTATATTTCTCTGCTTCTCCACACTTAATTTCATATGTGACCTCTATAAGTATCCAAAATTAATACTGAAATACTACTGTGGTTTTCTACCTGACTGTACATTAAAAACCACAAGGGATGATTTTCCCCCCAATGCCCAGGGACCATCTCAAACCAAATTAAATCAGAACTTCTAGAAAATATTCTTATGCATTAACATGTTTAGAAGTTTCTTGGAAGATTCTAATATGTACCTAGTTTGAAAATCAGATGAACAATATGCTGCTTTTAGAAGTAAAAATGTGTAACATGAAAGATTTGGGGCACCTGGGTGGCTCAGTTGATTAAATGACTGCCTTCAGCTCGGGTCTTGATCCTGGAGTCTTGGGATCGAGTCCCACATCAGGCTACCTGCCTTGCCGGGAGTCTGCTTCTCCTTCTGACCCTCCCTCTTCTCTTCTTGAATACTCAAGGATAAGGTGACTTGCTTGTGTGAAGGATAATATTTTTCCTCTTCTTTTTTTTTTTCAAAGATTTAATTTACTTATTTCAGAGAGTGGGGGGCGAGAACAGAGGGAGAAGAAGACTTCTTGCTGAGCAGGGAGCCCAATGCACAGCTAGATCCCAGGACCTTGAGATCATGACCTAATCCGAAAGCAGATGCTTAACCAACTGAGCTACCCAGGTACCCTTAATTTTTGACAAGAAATTTAAAATTCCATTTAGGCATGTGTGGCAACAAAGCAGTGTTCCTTGGGACAGTGGGAAATATAGGAATTATAAACCAATGAGTTTATGATCAAGTCAAAGAAAAATATATCAGCTAACAAAAAAGTATAAATTCTTAAGTCAACTAGCTTCTCTACTCATTGTTTGTGTTCTCTCTCTTTCCCTCTGTGTCTGTCTTTCCCTTTCTCTCTGACTTTTGCTACTAGGGCAAAAAAAACTGAATCTGACACATTTACTGGGATTATCATGGATATTATTAGCTGATGATGGAGCATTACTACCCTGTCACTAGAAGAAATTTGGGTAAGAATGCATTAAAGTAATGTACATTGTTGAATCGCTTTTATATGTCCATTGAAACTTGCACACCTGTATATATTTGAATTTGTATGTCTTAAAAGTTAGCTATAAAGTACTGTTTTTTTTTTATTTGTTTAGGCCTGTAATTTCTTCGCTTGTAATATCAATGACCAACAGATAAGTTCAGAAGCCCAGTAGAGTAGACTTTTATTTTAACTGGCAGCTTAAAAAAAAATTCTGACTTAAAAATTCTGAGTTGGAATGGCTAAAATCAGCAACACAAAAAACAACAGGTGTTGGTGAGAATATGGAGAAAGGGGAACCCTCTTGCACTGTTGGTGGGAATGCAAACTGGTGCAGTTACGTATGGAAATTCCTCAAGAAGTTAAAAATAGAACTACCCTGTGATCCAGCAATTGTACTACTAGGTATTTACCCAAAGAATACAAAAATGCTACTTCAAGAGATACACGCACCCAATGTTTATAACAGCTTTATCTACAATAGCCAAATTATGGAAACAGCCCAAGTGTCCAGCCCAAGTGTCCATCAACTGATGACTGAATAAAAAAGATGTGAGACATAGATATCTAATATAGATATATATAGGTCTATATATATATATATATATGTCTCGCATCATATTGCACACACACACACACAAATAAAATATTATTCAGCCATAGAAAAGAATCAACTCTTGACATTTGAAGTGACATGGATGGAGATAGAGAGTATTATACTAAGCAAAATAAGTCAGTCAGAGAAAGACAAATAACCATATGATTTCACTCATATGTGGAATTTGAGAAACAGACAAAAAAGGAGAGAGAGGCAAAACAAGAAACAAACTCTTAATTGTAGAGAAAAAACTGATTGTTCGCAGAAGGGAGGCGAATGTTGGGTGATGGATTAAATAGGCACTTGTGATGTGTATAGAGAGTTGTATGGAAATGTTAAATCACTATACTGCACTCCAATAACTAAAATGACACTATGTTAAATAACAGGAACTTAGGGGCGCCTGGGTGGCTCAGTGGGTTAAAGCCTCTGCCTTCCGCTCAGGTCATGATCTCAGGGTCCTGGGATTGAGCCCCGCATCGGGTTCTCTGCTCAGTCGGGAGCCTGCTTCCTTCTCTCTCTCTCTGCCTGCTTCTCTGCCTGCTTGTGATCTCTGTCAAATAAATAAATAAAATCTTTAAAAAAAAATAACAGGAACTTAAATTAAAATTAAAAAAATATCTGACTTGAACAATATGCCTTTAAAAGCTTTTGGTTCAGGGATTTTGAAAGTTAGCCCCTAAGCAAAAATGAGTTGAAGTTGCTTTGAAGATATCTTTATTTACCTATTAAATAGAGAACACGTGTTTTTGTGTGTATATAAAATAGTTAGCTGTGGTTTGGGGGTAATGTCTATGGAATGTATGTACATGTCAGCCTTATTATAAATGCTCTCAAGACTAAGGGACATAAACCCCTAGAGTGAAAGAGCAAGTGGAATTCCCTACATATTTAAAAATTGTTTCCTTTTCTCTCTTTCCTAGCATCTAGAGGTGAGTTAATTGAACTACATGAGTTTATGAGAAAAATTCACAGTATTCTAATTTCCTTAATTGCACTGTATAGACACAGAAACAAAGACCAAAAACTAGCCAACAAAATACTCTTATTGCAAATATGTGTGTGTGTATGTATATACATATATATGCATGATCTCATTTCCCTTGCTTTCACAAGTTAGTGCCTTCAAGTACACAAAACCTGTGTCATTAAAGTATATACTTAGAATATTAAATGGCTAAAAAGAAGGCTAGTATGTAGTTCAAATTTTGAATATTTTTAATCAATTTTTTTTCTGACATCTTGAAAACAAAGCTTTTTTTTTTTTTTTTTTTGGTGCTGCCAAGGTCCATCTGCTTCTTAGTTCATTAACAGAAATTGTTCCTAATAGGATAAAGCTAATAAGACCATGAAGTGGAAATGCAAACAGCTCTTTTAATTGTAACTTAGAACTGCACCGTGCTCTCTGACTAGATAGGAAGAACTCTATTAAATGTATTTTTTAACCATCGGGGAGTGAATACATTTAACCTCCCTTAGGTTTCAAGCAGCATTACTCAAAGAAATTTGACCTTCCACATTTGTTCTTAGGGGGAAACAAACCCAAAATTCTTTTTGTAACTCTTTAAGAATGTTTGAAATTTAATAGTAGGAAAATCATTTAATTAAAAAATATACAAATAGGTTTTGAATGTTGAAATTTCAGGGAAGTTAACCTTTCATTTTAAATTAGTAGATAGGATCACATTTTGGAGTGGGGGAACAGGGAGCCATGAGTTTCCATTTCCCTACTTAATTTGGTGACTGGACAAAAAACAAAACAAAACAAAACAACACACAAAAAAACCCCAACTTAGGATAAAGCACTTATAAAAGAACTGAAGTCTCTCTTTAGTCATTTTTTAGGTTTTTTCTTTTTTCTTTCAAGTTCTGAAAACATGGCATCACTGAGACCTATCTTGATATTTCCTCCATTCTTTTCATTGAAAGTCCTAACCACCTCTTAACATCTATTGGAAAAGGTTCTATTGGCTCCCTCTTTCTCAATTTTGGGAATAATATTATTTTTTCCCCTGTACTTAATTCAACCTTGCATAGACTAGTTCCAAACTTTATTCTTCAGTCACTTTTGCATTTATACAGTAGGTTTTTAATTTCTCTACCCCTCCTTCCTTTTACCATATTCACCTGGCTTCTAGAACAAATCCTTGGGAAGAGTGGGGATGGGAGCTGATAAGAGTAGATAGAGGAAGTGATGTACTATAGAAAGAGCCTGAGATTTGGAATCAAATTTGTCCTGGGTTTGAATCTCTGTTCTTAAAACACCACTTAGCTAGGAGACTTTGAATGTCTCAATTCTCTGGACAGTAAAAGGGAACCAATAATGATCTCACTGCTTCTCCAGAGGAGGTGAGGAGGGGAGAGTAAAGGTAAAATTGTAGGCTTCTGTCTTTTCCATTTCATCTCTAATAACACGGAGGTCCTTTCCCTTGAGTAACTTCCTTCACTTTGTCTCAAAATTTATTCAAATTTTATCTCCATCAAGTCTTAGCCCAACATCCTTTCCAATATTTTATTTCCTACAAATGTTTTTCCTCTTGAAGGTATGCTCTAAGAATGAACTCTTGAAGTACTATTCTCATTAGAGAGGATTTACGCTTTAGTATTGGAAATTTCGCAAAAGTTCACCATAAATTGTTCTAGTTGCAACTCAAGAGTAGAGATCTCAACAAGTTTTTCAAGGAACATCGTATAAAACTGGTTGAGCACTGTCTTTGAGGATTACTGGATTAGTAAATGTGATCTAGTTACTTAATTACAGTCTTATAGCTTCTGTAAATGGGAATTACAACAGTACCTAAACATACAGTTGTCGCAGATTAAGAGAAAAGTCTATATGTAAAGTACTCTAACAGTCCCTGGTGGTCTAGCTTTTACTGCTTTTACTTAGCATAATTTAAAATGAGGTAAATTAATTTAAGTCAAGAATCCGATTTGAGTTGCAAGTTAGAAATGTATTTGGTTGAGTCAAAATTTCACCTTATCCATAGACTATGTCTAGGTGAGTTGTTAGTTGCCTACTCACTCTACTTGGCTATAGCACGTAAGTTGGAAAAGGGGACCAAAGTCAACTACCTATTTTTTTTTAATATTAGCAACAAATAATTAAGAAAGGAACTTTAACAATAAGGTTTCATTTTAAATAGTGCCAAACTACACAAAATACATTGGAATGAATCTAACAAGAGATGCACAGGACTGTTATAAAGAAAACTTTAAATTACCACAAGTGGAGATTTAAAAAGGCCAAGCAAATGGAGATATATAACATGTTAATTGATAGGAGCACAGAATATTCTAAAAATGGCGATCAATGCAAACAAAATCTCAACTGAAAATGTAAATGACAAGTTGACAAATGATTTTAAAAGTTGTATGGAAATGAAAATTATCTAAAACAGCCAATAATGTTTAAAAGAAGAACAAGACTGGAGGACTAACACTACTTGGTTTCAAGACTTTTGAAGCTATAATAGTCAAGGTGGTTTCTTATTATCTAACAGATCAGCATATAGATCAATGGAACTCAATTAGTAGTCTAAAAATTAACCCACACATATATGTTTAATTGACTGTCAATAAAGTTGCCCAGGCAATTCCTTGGGGAAAGAAAAGTCATGGTTCTTGTAAACTGAATATTCATAAGGAAAAAAGAATCAACTTTTACATCAAATTATACACAAAAAAGTTAATTTGTTATGGATCATAGATCTAAAAATAAAACTGAAAACCATAAAATTCTCTAGAAGATTGTAAGAGAAGAACCTTGTGATCTTGGATTAGGCAAGAATTTTTTGTTTAGGGAACAAAAATGAGTAAATCAATAAGTTAGATTTTATCAGTGTTTAAAAACTTTTATTTTTCCACAAAGAAAATAGAAAAAGAAGCCAAAACTGGGAGAAAATATTTGTAACCCAGAGAGAGAGAAAGGGGGCAGGGGGAGAAAGGATTTGTGTCCAGAATATAAAAAAATAAAAACACACACACAAATTAAGAGTCACTTATGGTTTGTCTCCCTCCCAATCCCATCTTGTTTCTTTTCTTCTTTTTCCGCCCCCCTAGTCCCCCATGTTGCATTTCCACTTCCTCATATCAGGGATATCATATGATAGTTGTCTTTCTCTGATTGACTTATTTCACTAAGCATGATACCCTCTAGTTCCATCCACGTCGTTGCGAATGGCAA